>JAVGVS010000023.1:340000-498872 GCA_032718565.1 Distichodus sexfasciatus | reverse complement strand
CGGTCTTAATTGCAAATTAACACACTCGCATTCTCTCTTGCAATGCCGACCAGGACCTCATTGTCTTTGCCAGAGGATGTCAAGGAAAGGTATGGCCACTTTTTCTCCCTCTCTCTCTCTCTCGCTCTCTCGGCATTTCCTAAAAGCTCTTGGTTACGCGGGGAAGTTGCAACGCTAACGCTTGGAAAACGGCTCCTCGCGCGCATTAGCTATAACGGGGAGCTCACCTGCACTAAAATGGGTCTAGAATTTGGTCGCGAGGCAGATAGCCACGAGCTACGAGAGCAGCACCTGGGTTAGCTTAGCCTCGAGGCTAACTGCGGTGACTGTTTTGATGTGTGTGTGGGCCGCTGTCACTGAGCAGCCGAATTTGGCGCCAAATAATGGCTGCTCGCGTGTGTCAAGTCCAGTGCCTCGCAAAACGCAAACCTCCCCTTTGCGTTGCGTTTATTCGCCTCTTTCGCGAGGAGGTTTAGTAAATGTCTGTTTATTAAAGGCGCAATTCCCTGTTTTAACCCATATTACCTTGCTGGTGTCGGTACAGGAAGATAAAGGCTGTTTTTCCCCTCCGTCGCGTTTGTTTTTATTGTCCATTTGGCGTCCAGCTTTACTTTTAGTTTTGCATAAAAGATGAGTTTGACCTTTTGGTAAAGGTTTTACGTGTTAAATCTACGTTTAACTCTATGTGGGACTGATCTAGGGGTGATGTTGAGCAAGAATGGTAAAATGTTTACCGTGTTCATTCAAGTGCTTAAGTAAGTAGGTAAACGTTCTCAAAAACGCGTAATAAATACTCGTGTGTACTTTATGGATTAAACATTACATATTACCATTCACGTTTTGTGGACGAGTGCATAAAGTAGAGAGAAAATAAACATTTCAGCAGTCACTTGAAATGGGTCGTTTTGGCCATAATTAACTCATCTAGATTGGTTGGTATGATTTTGTATGTGGGATGCAGCTGCATGGAAAATGATAAAAATAACAGTAATGATGTAAGTGAAGCTAATTTCTCAAACATTATTCAAGACCCCTTAAATTAGAGTGAACAGTATTAAGTCAGACTGATTACCATGATTTAAGTGTTATTGGACAGGCCTCTCTTGTAGGTTAGTCATGGAAAATGAGAACCATGTGAGATTTCCTTCTGTTTCAGACAACTAAAGTTGTACCATGACTGGTTTGTTTTACTTGACGTTGCTGTTGGGTTTGCGAATGTTGTGGTGATACATTGTGCCGCTGTAATCTGATGGTGTGGAGGTGTTTCTGATTGCAGGCTGCAGGTGCTGGAAAAAGGAGACAACAGTCTGTCAGAAGAGGTTAGAAACTTCTTTTTTTTTTTCTTTTAATCTGACAGAGGTTTCACTTTTCGCACTGTTTGTGTTCAGACTAACTGGTTCCTAATTTGGCATCCTTTAGGAATGTGTAAAAGAGAAGCTCAGGTTACTGCAGGACTTCCTGCGTGCCGACACTCAGGACCAGCTCAAGAGCCTTGAGGCCAAGCTGAAGAACTCTGAACTTTCCTCTGTAAGTCTTTTGCTCCTCTCTCTGAGATTTTGGCCTGCGGATTGTGAATTTCTGACTGCTGTTGTCCATTTTTTTAGGAGCTGTACACATCCGAGGTCAAGGCCGTACTGAAGAAAGCACTGGGCTTGAACGACGGGGCGGAGCGCAATGGCCATTCCAACGGCGTCTCAGAAAATGGCTCTCCGAAGGACAATGGTGAAAAGGAAGGAGAAATGGAAACTCAGGAGGAAGGAGACGCGGTAAAGTCTCCTGGCGTGACAAAAGGCAGGGGCCGGCGCAGTAAAGCAGATTCTGAGCCCAAAAGTGAGTTTCACTTTGCATTAGTTTTTTCTTGTGGAACTGTGATTTGTAGCCTCACTTAAATGGGACTGAATCTGGTTTTTTGTTTGCTTTTGCATCTTTACTCACACAACAGAATCGCCTGCAAGTTCACGGGTCACACGTAACTCTGGAAAACAGCCCACAATCCTGTCAATGTTCTCCAGAGTGTAAGAACAAATTTCTCATATGACTCATTCATTGCCTTTATTTAAACAGAAGTTCATTAAGAGTGAATAGACATGTGAACAGCCATTGCTTTTTCATTCAAGTTAATATAAAACTGATCGCCGTCAGACAGGGAAGGTTGTGGCTTTGTATGTGATTTTATGGGCTTCAGCCATAAATGTGAAACTATCTTTAGCCCCAAGCGCAAGTCAGACGAGGTGAATGGAGAGGCTGGTAATGGAGATTCTGAGGTTAAAACTGAGGAAGCAGATGTGGAAGAGGTAAAGGCTCAGCCGTGCATTTTGAGTACTGACGTGATGAAGCCTGGTCAAATGGCTGTGAGGCGCTAGTATATTTAACTTTGTTTGCTTTTTGAAAACTGAAGGTCCGAGAAGAAAAGCGCCTCAAAACGGAATCGGATGAGAAGTAAGCTGACCTTTTGTTGAGCCTTTATTAGGACTTTGTCATTTTTAATTAGTGTTTAAAATTGAATGATGTCTTGGTTTGACACATCTATACATTTATTTGACAGACCTGCCACTGAAAACGCGAACTCTGAGAAAGCCAAGCCTGCAAACACAGCCAAGGTGATATTATTTACTTTATAACCTAAATTTACACCGTTAATTGACTTCCTCTGATTAACAAATGTAACTAATGTTTATACAATTTCAGACGCCTCCACCTAAGTGTCCTG
Organism: Distichodus sexfasciatus; assembly: GCA_032718565.1. Lineage (NCBI taxonomy): Eukaryota > Metazoa > Chordata > Actinopteri > Characiformes > Distichodontidae > Distichodus > Distichodus sexfasciatus. The sequence goes on along the minus strand of JAVGVS010000023.1, from coordinate 496,162 downwards.
ATTGCAGGCAGTATCTAGATGACTCCGATCTCAAGTTTTTTCAGGGGGATCCTGATGATGCGGTACTATGGTTTTTTTCAGTGTTTTGGCTCTAGGTGTTCTACGAGCCTTTTTTAGCTTGGATTGAGTGTTCAGTGTTCTCATGTAAAATTAATTGGTTAGGAGTGTTAAAATGCATCAGTGGTTGTCTAATATTCGCATGAATCCATCTTGCATCTGTTTGATAGCTTGATGAGCCTGAGATGTTGACCGATGAGCGCCTGTCCCTGTTTGACTCAAATGAAGATGGTTTCGAAAGCTACGAAGACCTGCCTCAACACAAGATTACCAACTTCAGGTAGATTTCTGCACAATTATTTTTGAACCTCATTCTTTATTTTTGCTGCAGTTAACACAATCTCTGCTCCTTCATGTCTTTCAGCGTTTATGACAAGCATGGCCACTTGTGTCCTTTTGACTCTGGACTTATTGAAAAGAACGTGGAGCTGTACTTCAGTTGTGCCGTCAAACCCATCTACGACGACAACCCTTGTCTGGATGGTACATGTTGAGCATGGATTGTATGTACTAAATGCGTGGTAAATACTTCCCTCTGTTTCATCAGTTCCCTTTTTGTGTATTCTAGGTGGTGTTCCAGCCAAAAAACTTGGCCCAATCAATGCTTGGTGGATCACTGGATTTGACGGTGGTGAAAAAGCTCTAATTGGCTTCACAACAGGTAGATCTTTTATTATTGGTTACTTTAATGACTTTTTCATATCACGACTTGTCTCTTTTCTCATCTCATTTGGTTTTGTGACTTTCCACAGCCTTTGCTGACTACATCCTCATGGACCCGAGTGCGGAATACTCTCCCATCTTTGCTCTGATGCAGGAGAAGATCTACATGAGCAAGATCGTGGTGGAGTTCCTTCAGAAGAACCCTGATGTCACGTATGAGGACCTGCTTAACAAAATTGAGGTTGTGTTTGCACTTCAAACTGTATTTCCTTGTATGTTAAAAGGGAATGCTTTGGATTCTAAGCTTTGTGCTGTCTTTTCCAGACCACAGTGCCTCCTGCGGGTCTAAACTTCAACCGCTTCACAGAGGACACGCTCCTGCGGCATGCCCAGTTTGTGGTGGAGCAGGTGGAGAGCTACGATGAGGCGGGAGACTCGGACGAGCAGCCCATCATTGTTACGCCCTGCATGAGGGACCTGATCAAACTCGCCGGAGTTACACTCGGCAAGAGGTAAGAGGCAGAGTGACCCCTGTTTAGCCGCAGATTGGCATGGATCAAGTGCTGTGCTTCTGGTGGGACTGAAGTGATCTGTTAAAACGGCAACAAATTGAGTAGAAGTTATCAAACGTCGAAGACCTTCCTCATGGTTAATTTGGTAAATACTTCTGAACTATAGTGTTAACAATTTTAGTGCAACTCGAATCCAAAACTTTTTAACATGTTCTTTAAGGTGGTTGTGGTCCAGTAGTAGGATAGTTGCACTGAACCAAAAGGTCATGTACCCTACTGCCAGAACTACCACTGTTGGGCTCCTGAACAAAGTTCTTGACCCAAATCAGTTTGGAAACGTAAGTCCCTCTCAATAAGATGGAAAGGTTAATGTTAATATTGATTTTACTGTTTCCCAAGTTTTAATCCTCTAAATGTACACTCTCAAAAGGGATTTAGCGTTGGAGCCATTGGGTCCCATGTTTACAACAATGTTATAAGCCTAAAACCATCGGTGGGGAATTAGCGTTTTAATTGGAGGTCGACCAGAATTTTTTTTCAGGGCTGATATCGATACAGAGTATTATTTAACGAGGACGATAAGCGAAATTTGGAGCTGATATGCAAAAAAGAAAATCTCTGTTAAAACTTGATTTTACAAACGCCAAACTAGCCCGAAACATCTCTCTCCTCCTCTTCTTCTTGGAGCTTCATACTGCGCTCATGTGTAAGTGTGGTGTGAGCTACAACTAGGCTTCAGTATTGAGTGAATACTACTCGTGTGACTTATAACCAGGGCGGGGACATTAAATGAAGCAGCGAGTCGAGAGCAAACACGGAGAGACGACACGGCAGTGGCGCCACAGTAACGCACCTTGTAATCACTTAATACGGGTGGTCAAAATTAAACACTGATACCGATAATCGGTTGACTCTTAGTTTTAATACTGGTAGTTTCTATTCTTGCCGGGTGGGAGTCTCCACCTTTGATCTCCCATTTGTCTGTGTAGGGTTCTAGGAAACTGTTTTTATTGCTTTTGGATGAAATATTAAGTTTGTTTTAATAAATACAACAAAGACAAAATTCCATGTTAACGCTAGTGAAGTTTCCTGCATTTAGACCTAATTGTAGACTTATTGATTTGATTAAACTTGTCTGTTTTTGGTAAGCACATGTGTTTGAGGTCTCCCTGACTTGCTCTTTGCTGTAGAGGGTTACTGTAGTAGAACTGCTCTGACCATGTCTAATGCTCCTTTGGCGTTCCCTAATGCAGCATGCTGCTATACTGGTAGGTAACCTGACCTGCGTCTCTGGAGTGACTGTGCTTTTCATTGTGTTTGGACTTGCTGCCTAATTGCAGTGGGCAGTGTTGACGCCAGGCTTCATGAGGGTTGGGTGAAGTAGTTCTACCTCTGTGCTTATGAAGGAGCCTTACTGGATGTATTTCCCGGTCCAGTACAGAGCCAAAGTCAACTTTTGGAGAATAAATGATGCCACACTTGCCTAATATTACTTTACTGATGTTAGCTAAAATGGCTTTACCCTTACTTTTACTGCGACTTTTTAAACTTGACTTTCTCAAGGCCGTAATATTTACATTTCTCATATGATGTTTAAATGTATATTAAGTTTAAGCCATATCCTGGCATATGTACAGTATTTGGTCAACTTTGTTCCCTTTTTAAAGTTTGGACACTTCAGAGTTATTGAATATCTCATGGTCCTGGGAGCTGGACCAGAAATAATGTCTTCCTTGAGGACTGGATTGTGAAACGGCAACAATTTGGGTTTTAAAAATTGTTTTAGCTGATATTTGAGATTTACAAATGATTTTTCACCTTTTGTGTGAATCCTTTTTGCAGGGAGAAACCTGTATTATAAAATATTCCTTGTTTAAAATTTCATCCAATTAAAATAAAATTAGAAATGATTTGGGACTTATTCCTGGACCGACGTTTACTAGAGAGTTGGCCTACCTCACCCTAACCCTGCTGAGCTCTACATTCATTCTCTCCTTTATGTTCCTCTCCATACCGATCAGCTGCATGGCTCCATCTCGGCTTGGCTGGTAGTCACTTCTTCCTCTTATTTAAACAGTGACACACTTCATATGTATCTGTTGCTGTTCCTCCTTCCACCAGGAGAGCGGCCAGACGACAGGCCATTCGCCATCCTACAAAAATCGAGAAGGACCTCAAGGGCCCGACCAAAGCCACTACCACCAAACTGGTGTACCAGATCTTCGACGCCTTTTTCTCTGACCAGATCGACCAGAACAATAAAGACGGAGGAGCGACTAAAAGGCAGCGCTGTGGGGTTTGTGAGGTGAGTCTTTATTGATTTCAGTTATAACTTAATAAAATGGCTTTGATCAAGAGGAAATTGTGGAGTTGCTGAGTAGAAGGGTAAATATGTAACTGGTTTTAATAGATAGCGACTAACGAAGCTGTTTTTATTTATTTATTTTTTTTTTTTTTTAAACCGCGCGTTTGACGCAAATGAGAATTTCCATTGCGCACTCCTGCCGCGCTTTAATGAGATTTTGTGGGGGGTTTTGGTGTTCGCTTCCTGCAGGTTTGCCAAGCTCCAGACTGCGGGAAGTGCTCAGCTTGTAAAGACATGATCAAATTCGGAGGAAGCGGTCGCAGCAAGCAGGCCTGTCAGAAGAGAAGGTATGCTGGTGTTTTAGCAAAACGCTCCCTGCCGTTTTTAATCTGGAGTGAAGACCAATTCTCATCCAACTTGTGGAAGAACTTTATCATGTGATGTTTTTTGGTTCAGCAGCACCTTAATGAAATGAATATTTAAAGAGCTGTTCCAGCACTGAACGCTCCTACCGCCTACAGTCCTGTGCTTTAACAATAATTGGCTTTCTAGAACTCCTCATGCACTTGTTTTGAACAGTCAGCATGCTTGTTGCGTGAGTAATGATAATGAAAGCCAGACTTCTTTTTCTTTTTCTTTTCACTGGGCTTGCTGCTGTTTGAGGGGGAAAAAAGACTTGGTTCTTACTGTTTCATAACAATACAATACATTTGTGACGACAACTTGTCACTAATAAACAATAATGGGCCGGTTTTTGTTATACTGGTATATTGCGGTTTAATAAAACCACTTCCAAAACCGCACTAAATTTCCAACATACCTCTGGTTTGAGATGTTTTTTAACCGCCTCGTCAAAGTAGAAAGTGAAGGTCTCCTCCGTGTGCTGCTTGTGCTTTGCTGAAAGGTTCATCACTGTAGGATGCACCAAGGTTATAATAGTTTTGGATTTTTCATTAGTTTTAGTTTTTATTTCGTTTTGACTTTTTCAAATTCAGTTAGTTTTAATTAGTTTTTAGAGGCAGATTTACTAGTTTTTATTAGTTTTTATATTTTAAAATTGCTTACTTTTAGTTTAGTTTTTATTAGTTACAGTGTTAGTTTTAGGTTTTTTTTTTTTAATAGGATATTTGTCAGTGCATGAATCAAAATCACCAGAATAAGTATTGTATAATAAAAACTCAACCAAAGATACATTTTGAAACATGTATTCAGAGGACACATGAACACCCATCCTCAAATTGAAATACAACAGCCCACAAGATAACAGCCCTAAGTACAATATTTGTGCAATGCTGCTTCTGAGGTTGAATACACAGTGTGCTGAGTACAAATTAACATAGCCAACAGACTAAAGACACACATGAACATAAAAACAAACATGCATGGCAACCAGGAGTCCCAGGGAGCTCAATCTAAGAAATCATGAACAACCTCACAATTTACTATTTACTAGCCAGCAGCTATTTGGTCGGCGGTGGAAGCAGTCCATTATGGATGCTGTCGTATCACGTTCCTTTCCCATGTTACCTGGCCTGGCTATCGCTTCTCTTTCGGGGGAGGGCGGGCGAGAGGCTAGCTTGTCCAGGTACTCTTGGTTCGCCTTTTTGTGTGAGCTTTTCAAATGGACTTTCAGATTCGTGGGGTTTTTCCCCTTAAGAAGTATTCCACATATTGTATCACCTGCTTCTACAACAAGGCACTTACTTTTATTTTTGACGCTGTCATAATCAAAGAAATCCCAAATAGGACTCTGCCGCTTTCTTCCGACTTTCGCTGCAGCCATCACGCTAGCCGGCGGCGTCGCGGACAGACTGTGGACACGTGACGTCACAGACTACGTGGTGCCATACGGGTCAAACACCTGGCTTAAAACTGGCAGCGTGAAGTAAATAGATTTTAATTCAACCCAAAAGGCTTATTACAAAGACGAAAACGAAGGACGTGTTTGCTATAATATTAGTTCGTTTAAGTTCGTTTTGTATACTCACAAAACAGTTTCAGTTAGTTTTCGTTTTTTTTTTACTCTCGTTGTTATTTTTATTTCAGTTAACGAAAATGCTTTTTCAATTCTAGTTTTAGTTTTTTCGTTCGTTTTTGTTAACTATAATAACCTTGGGATGCACACGCAACTGGACACTATTTTTTTATTTATTTTTTATTTTTTTCCCTTCCCCTCACCAGTCGCCTCATTTGCGCATTTCAGTCACTAAAGTCCATGGCGTTTCACGAGAACGCAGTGCGGCACGTTTTTAGAGTCAGATTACGCCAACGCAGAGAAAAGGCTTTTTCTCTGTAATAAATGTTTACTTTTTACGTTTAATAAAACCAATATCGGTGTGCGTTAAGTATAAACACGTCAAATGAGCAAACACGCCTGTGGCAGGTTTGAATCCATGACCGGTGTAGTTACCACTGAGGTACTTATGAGCAAGGTACCGTCCCCAAGCGCTGCCCATGTCAGCTGCCCAATGCTCCTTCACAGATGGGTCGAATGCCAAGGTCACATTTATGTGCTGTCCTGTCCTTAATCTCTACCGTAAGGCCGCTGTTATTGAGCTGCTCACTTCCTCCTCAGATGTCCCAACATGGCAGTGAAGGAAGCCGAAGATGACGAGAACATGGAAGAGGACGACGTCTTGCCGCTCTTTAAAGACGCCTCAAAGAAAACGTCTCAGGCCAAGAAAAAGCAGACCAAGAATAAAATAACCTGGGTGGGAGATCCCATCAAGGTATGTGCTGGTTTAGCTGTCGGGAGTAACAGGGTTGTGACGAATGTAATGCTGATTTCTTAAACTTGAATTCCACACTTTCAGACTGAAGGGAAGAGGCAGTATTATATGAAGGTACGCGTGGAGAACGAAATCCTGGAGGTTGGAGACTGTGTCTCCGTCAGTCCAGACGACCCCTCCCACCCACTCTACCTCGCCAGGTACTTTCCCCTCTCGCGTCTAGAGAAAACAAAGGCTGTGGAACTTCGATTTATCTGAGACGTGTCTGACCAAATAGAGCTTTTGTTGGTGACGATCGGATAAAAAGGTGACCGTGCTAAGATTTCAGACTACAGATTTCAAAGCTGTAGCAACAGTGCTGATGAGTAGCTGAAATAGTTGAAGATTAAAATAGGTAGTTTTAATCCCAGGAGGGCCTAAAAAAAAAAAAAAACAATGTTGGTCTCCTGACCAAGGCTCAACTCCAAGGAAGACTGTCCTCGTTGTTGGTAAAATGTTTAGAATAAATCTGTCGGATAAATGCTGTAAATTTAGTGGGCGTTGTGGTGAAAGTATGTTAATGGGATACTTGCCGATGTAGTTTCAAATCTAACTCCACCCTGTTTTATACCTTATAAATCTATCCACTTATGACAGTATCGTTTCTAAGTATGGTAGTGCTGCAACTAACGACTATTTTGATCGTCGACTAGTCATCGACTATTAAAACGATTAATCGACTAATCGGATTATAAACTGCATAATTATAAAATGGCTCCGATTTAGCTACCAGCTTTTACATTTAGTATGAGGTTATTTAAATTTTGTGGTAAATAATAAAGACAAGAAAGATAGTTCACTCAAAAGCATATTTTAATAAATAAGTTTCTTCTTTGCCTTATCCAGCCTTACGATGGCTCCTGGTTTTGTGATGGTACTGAGAAAATGGTAACATACCATTATAACATTTATGAGTGAGTGACAAAGGCGTTGGTTACGTTACCGTTTTGCTTATTAAACGTGTAAGACCTAACTATTAAATTATTATTATAAGATCGATATAACTTGCGTTTAACCGACCCGTCGCCGCTCCTCTTCCTCCGACATCTTCGGTTTTTCCGTAGGAACTTTCTTAAGCCAATCACAAAACCAGGAGCCATTGGCCAATAGGATTCGCAGCCAGAAACTGTCCAAACCCCGCCCCCAAACTGTCCAAACCCCGCCCCTTTCAAACCACAAGCGTAGAAATCTCACTCGAGCAAAAAGGCCGCTCGTCGGTAATCTCCTTTGAGCGCGAGGACATTTAACACATCGAGAGGAAAAATACATTTGAGAGAAAAATACAATATCAACATCACAACCGCACATTCGATTCTTAATTTTCTGCTCTCGAGTTTCACATTTGCGCTCTCGACTTTGAAATTTACGCCCGCAAAATGTTTGCGGCGAGCCATTTTGCGCGCTCTAGTTTTGGCGTTGATGTGACGCCATAGGGCCATTCTTCTAGCTGTCACTGAATGCTGTTGCGCAAGAGCGAATCTCACCAGAGTGTGGTGTACTGGTGCACTCTATTGGAAAGCGCTAGTATTGCACAGGTAGAAAGGAAGGAAAACGTTTCACTCCGTTTAAAAATACGTCTGGCAATAATTATCGACAGTCAAATTCGTTGGTGACTATTTTTATTGTCGACAATGGTGAATAATCGTTGCACCCCTAAAGTATGGTAGTGTCGGTAGTATAGTCCTGCTTATCTGTTTCTCAGCTGAAACTCTACTCCCTCCTCTTCTCAGAGCTGCGTAGGCTTCAGTATTGATTGGCTACTACTCGTGTGACATATAGACGATCGGAGACTGCTGTGGGCAGAGCGTTAAATGATGCAGCGAGCCAAGAGCCAACGCCACAGAGAGAAGAGACGGCAGTGGAGCCACAATAGCATCGCCTTGTAATCACTTAATACCGATAATCTGCAAAATCGGCCCTCGATAATCTGTCGCCTCCTAATCCTCTGTACTTGACTGTTAAATTTTACTGGCATTATCCAACCAAAACAGCTGACCCAAAACCTCCAGGAATGTGTCAATTTGGCACGTTTTTGCTGAGCATTTTAAATATTCGTGCGGTCTGATTGCAGTATCTTATAAATATTCAAATTTTGATACGTTAAGGCACATTGTTGGGGGTTTTATTCTTAATCCAGCACCTGCTGCAAAGCTGATCCTTTCTTTCTTATAGGATCACAGCCTTGTGGGAGGATGACGAGATGATGTTTCACGCGCACTGGTTTTGCCGTGGTACGGACACGGTTCTGGGCGAGTCCTCGGACCCGCTGGAGCTGTTCCTGGTGGATGAGTGTGAAGACATGCAGCTGAGCTTTGTGCAGGGCAAAGTCAACGTCCACTACAAAGCTCCATCAGAGAACTGGTTCATGGAGGTTTGTGTCCCTTTACTCTCAGCAACTTGGAGAACTAGACTGACAAAGTAGCCAGAAACTACAGCACGGTGACCATTGCTGCTTCAACTAACTTGTTGAGTCCATCCGGTTTAAACATTGTATTCCGTCCCCAGGGTGGTCTGGTCGATGACATAAAGGTGATTGAGGATGACGGTAAAAGCTTCTTCTATCAGCTGTTGTATGACGGCGAATTTGCTCGGTTTGAGTCGCCTCCCGTAGTCGTACCAGAAGAAGACTGCGAGTACAAGTGAGTCTTCTTGACTCGTTATTTGTTCTCTTCTTTCTCGCCTCATACAAGCAGAAATATGTTAAAGTACCAGGTGCCGTGATGCGGAGCTTTGCCTTTTGGTTTTGTTCAGGTTCTGCACTAGCTGCGCAAGAATTAAGGAGCAAAAGCAGCAGACAACCCCTCGAGTATCAGACCCTCTAGAGGACGAGGACAGTGACTCCAAAGTCTTCTATTCCCTGGCTTACCTGAAGGGGGAGCAGTACAGGGTGGGAGATGGCGTCTACCTGCCATCAGAAGCGTTCAATTTTGGGTAAGCACTGTAAGCCACAGGCAAAATCCCAGCATCAAAAATCTTGGCTGAAAAAGTCTTGATTTAATCTGTTCCCAGGCACAGGAACTTGGGTTTGTTTGACCTTTGCATGTCTGATATTTGGTGTTTCGCTCATACTTGTCCGAGTAAAATCTAAGCCCAACGCTTTGTTTGGGTCTTGCTATAAAATTAGTAAACGTGACGGATGATGTTTGGACCTGAAAGTTTTGAATTAAGCACTGGGTTTGAGTGATGAACTGACATGCTTGAATTTTAAAACAAATTTTCACTGATGGAATTTAAATGTACATTTGCAGTTGTTTAAAACAAGCGAATTGATCGAAACGGGAATAAAACTAAACGGATCACAGTCCCCCACAACTGACAGCAATGACTGAGACGTCTTCATGCTATTTTATGTGAATGATTCTACAGAGCGCAGTTATAGCCGTAACACAGAGTTGATTTTATGCTAGTTTTTGGTCATTATTCTCATCTGAATTTTTGTCTATTCCAGAGTGAAGGCTGCGAGCCCAATGAAGCGCCCCACTCGGAAGGAAGACGTAGATGAAGATCTGTATCCGGAATACTACAGGAAGTCCTCGGACTACATCAAGGGGTCCAACCTGGACGCCCCAGAGCCTTTCCGCGTCGGTCGCGTTAAGGAGATCTTCTGCAACAAGCGAAGCAGCGGGAAACCAGACGTGTCCGAGGTCAAACTGCGCCTCTACAAATTGTACAGGTAACGTACCTTGTCACACGCTAAAAGTTGCACGCGGCACCAAGATGTTTACTCGGGTAACTTCAGACCAAGAAGTTGAGCCACTTCTTTCATTGTTCCCTCTCTCCAGACCAGAGAACACCCACAAGGGGCCGAAAGCGGGCTACCACACCGACATTAACCAGCTCTACTGGAGCGACGAGGAGGTGACCGTGAGCATGGCGGATGTTCTAGGCCGCTGTCGGGTCGAGTACGGAGAGGACCTGGTGGAGAGCGTGCAGGAGTACTCCACTGGCGGCCCTGACCGCTTCTACTTCCTGGAGGTGAGGTTTACCGCCCCTCTCCTAACTCTAGTTTTTTAAACCTCAGTGTGGCTACAGTCTGTACCAATAAAATCTCACATCCTTATCACAGGCCTACAACTCCAAATCCAAGAGCTTCGAGGACCCGCCCAACCACGCCCGCTCCGTGGTGAATAAAGGCAAAGGGAAGGGCAAGGGGAAAGGTAAAGACTTTAAATGCTTAATAATGAGGACGCACGATTATTTTACGGAATTATCGGCCGATGCCGATATCCGATATTCATACTTGTAACTGCCAATGCCGATAAATGTGACCCTCCACGGCAAAACCAGTCGCCTGTTGCAACGGAGGATTCCAAGAAAAACAAGCGTTTATGTTGCGTGGGGTAAAATTTTGCATTTTTTTTTTTAGTGTTTTGAAAAAGTGGAAGGTCTATACTGTACTGTTGTGAATAAATTTGGCTGACAAATTTACCCTTTCCATCCTAAAAACGTGACTTTCTTGAGGTGAGGAATATAATTCCAGCAGAATGTTAAAAGCTTCTGTTTTGACCGCTCTACTTCAATATTTACGGTAAATCCACTCGTTGACTAGCGTGAAGATATTTCTCCGCAATCCATCTTCGTCTCCCGAGTTCAGTTAACCTAACGCAGGTAGGCTATCCGTGTGGCTGTGAATGCAGCGTAGGCTGACGTAAATGCAAACGTAGCCGCGACCGCACCAATCGTCTGAGTGCTATGGCGATAGTCAACTTGGCGTGACAGGAGAAACCCGACTCCTTTGAATGTTGATATCTCAGTCATATGTCGTCCGATTCATTCCATGTAGGTATTGTTTTGAAGCTTGATTTATGCCCTTTCACGAAAACATAACTCAATTTTGAAAATTTGCGCCAAGCGACTGGTTTTGCCATGGAGGGTCACAAATCAGGAAGGCAGGGTTGTGCGTGTAATGACTAGAGATGTCACGATACCACCGTTTTTACGCGTTTACTTCTGTTAGTGTAAGCAGTCGTTTCCCAAGCGTAACCAATTGAGCCTGCACGCATTTACAGATCGGCTCCGTAGAACGGCCCAGTGCCACCGATACCCGATCCAGCCGTTTGAGCCGTTATCGAACCGATACCGATCCACATATTGGATCAGTTACATCTCTAGTAAAGACATTTCACTTGTTAAATTTCCACACCGCGCTCAAATTTAGGCACCGTAACTGAGCGAGGGCGGAGCATTTCCAGCGTAGTGCACAACATTTCAAGAAAGTCACTTTCCGTCCTATGTGGTTAAATGGGGGCACGTGTGACCCTCCTTGTGCACTACCTAGTGTGCCGCTGAACTACAACCCCGGCGGTTTCCTGAAATGCATACCAACCACATAGAAAAGTATAAGAACGCATTACCTACCATACTATTAAGTGCAGCAGTATGCAGCTTGGGACACGGCCCATGTTCAAGCTCACATTCGCTAAGTGAGGCAAAAAAAACGAAATTTAGTTTGTTAAAAAAATATTCGCCCTTGTAGTCAGTTGAGCTCATAAAGACGAGATTTTGCTCTCGAACGTTCCACTGCGTGCTCACAATTTTGGCACAATAATGCCATACGTTAAGATAGAAGGCATGGGCCCTATAAAATCCCACCTCAGACTTTGGACATGCCGGACACGAGCGCTACCATTCCGACGTACGATAAATACGTCATCAAATATCAGGCGAATCTAAGCATCGGTCCAACGACTTAAAAATAGCAATTGTCGGCTGATTCCGATAGTGTGCTGAGCCTACTTGTTACCCTAAAGTGTCTCTCTTTGCCTCAGGTAAAGGAAAAGGCAAAGCTACAGTACAGGAAACACAGGAACAGGACGTCCAGGAGGTCAGAGTCACCAAGCTGCGCACCCTGGATGTGTTTTCTGGCTGCGGTGGCTTGTCCGAAGGCTTCCATCAAGCAGGTGAGACCAGACCATGCCAATGCAGCCCCGCTTCTAGAATCATCTTTCCTGTTCGCTTTGCTTTTATTCTTATAACAATTCCACTCATTTTCTCCTGCACAAGAGATGCAGTGCTTTCATGTTCCTAAATGAGTCTTTTTGAGAGTGGAACTTTTAAAATCCGCACCGTCTTGCTCGTCCAGGCATCTCCGAGACCAACTGGGCCATCGAGATGTGGGATCCAGCCGCCCAGGCCTTCAGGCTGAACAACCCCGGCGCCACCGTGTTCACCGAGGACTGCAACGTCCTCCTCAAGCTGGTGATGTCCGGGGAGAAGACCAACTCCCTCGGCCAGAAGCTGCCCCAGAAGGGCGACGTGGAGATGCTGTGCGGCGGGCCGCCTTGCCAAGGTTTTAGCGGCATGAACCGCTTCAACTCGCGCACTTACTCCAAGTTCAAGAACTCCCTCGTCGTCTCTTACCTGAGGTCAGTACACAGCAAGAAGATGCTTTTGCACCATCCAGGAGCTGATTCCGTTCTGGTTCGTTTATCAAATTTTTGGGGGTTTAATGATGCATCGGTCAGACATCGTATATATCGTAACATCCCTCACCAAGCGAGCGCAGATGTTGGTTAGTTTCGAGATGTTTTATAGCTAACGTGACGACACGGGCTACTGTGGGCCGTAGCTCAGGAATAACTAGTTGAGTTGCTTTTAGGATTGAAGTGATTATAAAACGCTGTCGTGAATTGAATCAAAACTGTATCCTAGTCGAGTTTGTGATAACAGCAGACGTTCAGTCTTTGCTCTTTCAAGAGCTATGTCGTATCGTGATGAAACTTGATTTTCGTCTGTGCCGATTTGGTTTGGAACCAGGTTTCTATCAGGCCGGGGCTGAGTTTATACCAGTTTGTTTCCTCACTGGTGGCTAAATAGGGCCCTGTGAAATCCGTTTAGTTTTTTCCTAAATTCCGTTTATTCCATTTTTATTCTTCTCAATTCTATGTTTTACGTTATCGTTTATTCACCTAAAAAGTGCCTAATTATGGAGTGGATGAGAAAAAAGAACACAGTAGGAAAAAACTTCACATTAAATGACTGTTATTCAACTTCAACAAAGTGCTGGGGTTCAGCAGAACATTTTCTGCTTTAGTAAAACATTAACCTGTAAACAACAAAAAATTCATTTTTTTCGTGCAAAACAAAACGTTTTTGACTGTAACTGGTCGTTGCGTGTTCTTGCGGGTGCAGTCTATTGTGCGCTGGCAAAACTTACAAAAGAGTTGTTCTCCCAACTCATAAAAATCGTTTGGGTATTGTTCTGCTCTAAACTTGGCACTAACACTCCAATTCCGTAATTTTTTTTGAGGACTTGGGTGTTTCAGCCTCTTGGCCATAGCTGACCGTTGATGTTTTCCCTTCTGTGTCTCTGCGTTTGTGTGTGTGGGAAGCTGAGTCCCGCCTCAACAGGTAACACATACAGGGGGCTGCACCGGCCAAAATTGATTAGAAACCTTTGCTTTGCCCACACACCGATATCAGCGAATTATACGACGTTCCGCGTTTTACAACGGATTCCATTTTATTTGTTGACTTCCGCGATTCCGTCCGCATTTTCCGCATCGTGCAAATCATAGGGCCCTAATTAAAGTTGATGGTCTGGTTCTTATAGACCCCATGTTTGCAAACCTGTCTTGGTTTCTTTAAACTTGGTTTGAACTGATGCTTGCTTGATGGACACAGAGTTTTTCTTTGGTAGAAAAGTGCCCTGATGCTTATTTGTTGCTTGTTGGTCAGGGAAAACGGTGTCCTTAATAGTCCGTGAGACTGCAGTAGAGATTAGCCTTCACGTTTCTCTTATTGCTTTTGTTAAAGCAATTGAATATAGAAAATTATATTCCAAAAAAGGCCATTTTAAACAGTTTGAGACTAGCACCACTTCTGAGGTCGTTATTTAAAATGTTCCGGTTCTCAGTCAGAAGCCTTTTTTCTCGATCCTCTTTTTGACTCCCGTGAAGGTCAGAACCCAGTTTGTGGAAGGTGTAAAAGTACAGCTGTGATCCGTGTTCTGGTACAACTTGAGCTGCTTCTTACGCGTTCCATCTTCCTTTGCTCAGTTACTGTGACTACTACAGACCCAAGTTCTTCCTGCTGGAGAACGTCAGGAACTTTGTGTCCTTCAAACGCTCCATGGTCTTAAAACTGACTCTGCGCTGCCTGGTGCGCATGGGCTACCAGTGTACATTCGGTGTGCTCCAGGTAAGCCCGGCCCTGCGTCTCTCGCCTTTATGTTGACCAGTTGGGTTTTTTTTTTTTTTATATAATTTGAATTCCTTTTCCTCTTACCTCGCTCCTCTCTCTCAGGCAGGACAATACGGCGTGGCCCAGACTCGGCGTAGGGCCATCATCCTGGCCGCTGCCCCGGGCGAGAAGCTTCCTCGCTACCCCGAGCCTCTTCACGTCTTCGCGCCGCGAGCTTGTTCTCTCAGCGTGGTGGTGGACGACAAACGCTACGTCTCCAACGTTACCCGGTAAACCTCATTGTGATGTTGAGCCCGCTTAAATTTCACTGCGGATTTCTTCTAGACGTGCGTTTATGACGCTGAGCAGACATTATAAAGCATTGTAATAGCGGCGCACGATCCAGAAAAGCTCACGATTCGATTCTCATTCTTGGCTCGTGATTTCATGTTCATAAACGAGTCACGTTCAATACGTAGATGAATGTTGCCAGATTGTGGTTTCGTTACTTGTCGTATTTGTGGCAGATCAACAGTTACACTGAATCAAAAGTAGTTTACTAAATGTAACTCGTGTACGAATTTTGACGCGTTTCTGTCGTGTTCACATGAAGGAGGCAGGTTTCCACATTGCACCTTCTACTGGGTTGACCAGCTGAACTGGCGTCGGTCAGGGTGGGAACTAGTACCGTTACTTTTAGGCTACGTTCACACTGCCCTGCTGAAGTGACTCAAATTGGATTTTTTTTGCCTCAATGTGACACAGATCTGATCTTTTCAGGGCTGTGTGGACACGCAAATATGATCTTTTCAAATCAGATTTGTGTCACTTTCATATGTGGTGCTAAATCTCATACGTATCCGATTCGCGGCCATGCGACCTGAATGTGAACGCTCAGATCGGAATGCATGTGGCTTTTTGCTTATACGCATGCGCTGACATCAGCCTGCACCGGCAGCGTGGGAAGGTAAAAATGGAGGAGAGCTGCGATAACAGAAAAAGCTAGTCGCCTGACTTTTTTTCTCCTTTTCGACCTGCTCATGTACAGCTGATTCACTGTTTGTCGTCCTCCAGAGCAAAGTGCGATACATGCGTGAGCTACTAACGCCTCCATTTTTACTGCCATGAGACGTCCCACAGATATGACGTTTTTTGTTGTTGGTGACGCAGTTGACCCGTGTAAAAACATATCAATGTGCGCATGCGTGACGTTTCGGAGGACCGATGCGTTCACATTACAGTCAGATACAGGTCACTTGTAGTTATGAATGTCAGCCGTCAAGATCGACAAATCCGATCTGAGCAAAAAATCGGAATTGAACCATGTGGCTGGCAGTGTGAACGTAGCCTGTGGGATGCTTTGAGACAGAGTACGAGTGCCGATATTTATTTTTGGGTACTCGCCTATACCTGTGTAGGTCTGTTATTAATAACAGTGACAATAGTAGGATTTTGTTTTTTGAAGTTTTTTTTTTTTTTTTACCAATATCGAGTAATTTAATCTCAAACACTTTCAAAAACCAAAATGTAAATTTAAGTATTTAAGAAATTAAAATGAATGATACTAAATTTATCCTTTTATTTGTTCTATAAGTATCAAAACATTTTTTAAAAAAAGCAGCAACAATTAAATAAAATATTACAACTTTGCTGCTGTTGTTATTAGAGGTCGGCCGATATATCGGGCCGATATTTAGCTTTTTTTACGGTATTGACATTGGCCGATATCCGAGTTTAGTACGCCGATATTCAGGCTGGGTGGGGTGAAGACGCAGGGACTGGATTAAGAGATTAAAACTAAAGGTTATTTGCACTCTCCTTTTTTTGTATTGTTTACAATTTTATCTTCCCTCAGGAATAGTTTGTAACTTAAACTTTGTTTTACTTATAAATTATCAGTCAAGTTTAAATGTGATATTTATTTATTGTTTAGACATTGACAGTTTTAATGTTTAGTCAGTGTTAAATAAATGTTAAGTTGAGAAATTTCGTGTATCCTTTATTGTTAGTGTGATATTTTACTACACAAACGGAGGGGAAATGTCAAATTATTGGCCAAAAAAATATCGGCAGCATATATCGGCCATCGGCTGACTCTGACTTCTAAATATTGGCATCGGCTTTAGAAAAACCCGTATCGGTCGACCTCTAGCCGTTATCATTTCTTTTAAAGTACCTCCAGACGGCTGACATTTTTATCTCCGCGCAGTTTAGTTTATTTGGCAAGTGTTGTGGCATTTACACTGCCTCCGCGTGGCGACGAACATAACTACATCATATCTGCCACATGTGGTATCGATGGTAGGTATCAGGGAATTCTGTTCCGAGTACGAGTAACCGCACGGGGGGTGGTATCGGTGTCTGTGCATCCCTGGTCACTTTTGGAACGTATGATTTGATTTGTGTTTTGTATTGCGTTCCGTATTATTTCACGGTGACTTGGGCTTTACCATTTGCTCAGGTGCTCCGCGGTGGTAGTGTCAGAGGTGGGGCCGAGTGTGACGGGCTGTACCCACAGCTCTTGGTGTGAAACCAGTTGTCTTAACCACTAGACCACAACCACCCCAGTTGTTGATGGTTTTAAGCAAAGCTACATAGAAGTTCCTGTTGCTAAAACAAATCTGAACAGTTGATTCTCTGTGGAAGCGGAGCAAAGAAGTTTTTGTCTCTGTCCTAATGTGTAACAAATTGACAATTTGGTTTGGTTTTTTGTTTGTTTTTTGCTCACAAATGTCATTGTCCTTCTCTTTTGCCTGCTGCAGAGGAAACGGTGGCATTTACCGCACCATCACTGTACGAGACACCATGTCCGACCTCCCGGAGATCCAGAACGGAGCTGCAGCGCTGGAGATCTCCTACAACGGCGAGCCGCAGTCCTGGTTCCAGAGACACATCCGGGGGGCGCAGTACCAGCCCATCCTCAGGGACCACATCTGCAAGGTCAGTCTCGGTCACGTCCTAACATCTGGGCCGACTTCAAATAAACAGACGCGAGACGTGTGTAAAAATACAACCTGGTAATTTCCCGTTTTTCGCAAGCTTTGACTTGTGAAATACAGTCTGACATTTTGGAACCCAAGCCACGTGCCGGGAAAAGTGATGAGTTGTGGGTGAGTAAAGGTTGATTCATTCCTCACACAACACCCACGCTCGCTGTGTTGCTGGAAAAACTTGCGTGATCGTTGTCCACTAGATGGCAGTGTGGAAGGGAAAAAAAAACAGCAGCGGGAATATTTTCAAACGTTTCTGAGTGTCTGCTCGTCTTCAGATTGCATCGACTCGGCAGCTCTTGGCGAGTTGTAGCCGAGGTTCGGAGTAATTTTGGAAGTGATCAAAACTTTGCACCTTTAGATTTCCGCCACAGTTCCTGCCTCTCTGGACTTCACTCGACAAAAATTGGCCCCCGTCCGTCCTGAGGCTTTCCACGCTGTCCTCTCATGACTCATGAATGCAGGGTTTGGTATCGTGTCTACTACGAATCGGGCGTAAGGATGTATTTCATCTCGCAACACAACCGCTTCGGAAGCGTTACGTCAAAAGCAGACGGTTTTATTCCACACGTCTTAACATAATCCCACAATTTTCTTTTTTTTTTTTAACCAACACAAACTAAATTCAGTTCTCCTTCCTGCCCCAAGACATTGACCATCACGTCAGTGCTCACTGCACATGGCATTAAATTAGAAAAAAAATGTTTTGTCACACCATCAGTGTTCCACTACCAAGTGTAACCTCTGCATTTGAGCATTTCGTGAAGGAGCTTGGGGACGCTGTCTTTATCTGTCTGGGATTCAAACCAGCCAACTTCTGGTCACTGGCCGAACTCTTTGACTGTTACGCCCCAAATTTTATCATTTGTGACTCTGCACGGCGAAACAAGTCGCTTGTCGCAACGGAGGTTTCTGAGAAAAGAGCGTTTCCATCCCTTACCCTTTCCATCCTAAAAACGTGACTTTCTTGAGGTGAGGAATTCAATTCCAGCAGAATGTTAAAAGTTTCTGTTCTGACCGCTCTACTTCAGTGTTTACGGTAAATCCACTGGTTGACTAGCGTGAAGATATTTCTCCAGAATCCATCTCCGTCTCCCGAGTTCAGTTAACCTAACGCAGGTAGGCTATCCGTGTGGCTGTGAATGCAGCGTAGGCTACTGTAAATGCAAACGTAGCCGCGACCGCACCAAGCGTCTGTGAGTGCTACGTCGATAGTCAACTTCAAAGGCAGATTTCGCCGTTTCTCACTTGGTGTGACAGGAGAAATCCGACTCCTTCGAATGTTGATCTCAGTCATGTGTCGTCCGATTCATTCTGTATAGGTGTCGTTTTGAAGCTTGATTTATGCCCTTTCGCGAAAACATAGCTCAATTTTGAAAATTTGCGACAAGCAACTGGTTTTGCCGTGGAGGGTCCCATTAGGACAATGCCTAATATTGACCACTTGATAATCGGTCGACCCTAACTTTGAAATGATAATTTCTCGGTCCATCCTCCCACACAATTTTTTTTTTTGATATTTGCTTATTTGACATTTGTTCATTAGACTAGCTTTATAGGGAGGAACTTGGGGTCAAGCAGCTTGCTCATCAGCTGGCTCGACATGAAGATGTGCTTGTAGTTGACTGTCAGTTATTGCTTTTATCACGTGCGTCATCTCTGCTTCCTGCGGATGTGGCTTTGAGGTACTGCTGCTTATCTGACTCTTGTCTGCTCAGGTCCACAAACCTGTCAACGTCAGCCTGTTCTCAGTTGATTAACCATCCCCCCCGATCTAACCTGGGGCACCACCACCACCACGCTACCACATGCTGTAGGACTGTCCAGTGGCAAAATTCTTTAATCCCGTGTGTGTGTGTTTCTCTGGCAGGACATGAGCGCCCTGGTGGCGGCCCGCATGCGCCACATCCCCCTGGCTCCGGGCTCCGACTGGAGGGACCTGCCCAATATCGAGGTGCGGCTGCGGGACGGCACCACCACCAAGAAGCTGCGCTACACGCACTCGGACAAGAAGAACGGCCGCAGCAGCACCGGATGCCTCCGCGGCGTGTGCGCCTGTGCCGGGGGTGAGCTTCCACCCAGACTCTGCGTTTACGGCGTTTTTGGGATGACTTGGTGACCGTGAGTAACGAGGCGTTTACCATGCGTTCTCAGGTAAGCCGTGCGACCCGGCCGACCGGCAGTTCAACACCCTGATCCCCTGGTGTCTGCCCCACACCGGCAACCGCCACAACCACTGGGCCGGTCTCTACGGCAGGCTGGAGTGGGACGGCTTCTTCAGCACCACCGTCACCAACCCCGAGCCTATGGGCAAACAGGTGCGGCCGCCAACACACGCTCGTTCCCACACGAAGCAGCGCCTCTGTGGCAGGGGAGGGGAAAGTGGATGAATGGTTTTAGGGGAGAGAGGTGGTTATGGGGCGGAGAGATGGATGGATGGATGGATGGATATGGGGGAGAAAGTTGGGGAGACCGAGTGTTGGATGAGTAATAGCGGGCTTACACTGCGATTTTTGGCCCATTTTGAAACGATTTTGTCGTGCATCATGTAGTGTGCACGGGCTAATGAGAAGCGATGAACACCTCGTGACCAGCTCCCGATCAGCAATCGTACGGTCGCAAGAAAATCAAACCTGTTTGAAATCCTGGTCGCACCTCGTGAGGGTATCGCACTGTCGAAGTAGCGCCACGAGCCGATATAACTCAACCTCTTGCGCCGCGCATGTGCAAACACAGAAGTGGAAGTGAAATTTTAGACAAGATGGAGCAGCGAGGCAGCGCGTTCTTCTGATTACGTTGCAGTTCTGGGTACAAGAGTCCGACGTGTCGTAAAGAGACGTAAAGTGTGGGCAGTCAGGTCACATCAGAGCGTTGGGCCGTATAGTGTGAGAACATGAATCGTGAGCTGCGAACTTTTAACCCCTGCGAGTCACCCGTACAGTTTAAGCAGGAGCTGAATAACGCGACTGAAAAAAAAAAATCCAGAGGTAGAGGGGTGTAGGGGAGAAGAGGATGACTTTAGGAGGGAGAGCTGGATGGACGAAGGAGAGGTAGATGGACGGGTTTAGGGGGAGAGTTGGACGTGTGGGAGAGGGGAGGACGGTTAGTGGGAGACATTTACATTTACAGCATTTAGCAGACGCTCTTATCCAGAGCAACTTACATTTCCTAATTTCAGGGACAGTTCCTCTGAGAGCAACTTGGGGTTAAGGGTCTTGCTCAGGGACCCAATGTTGGTAACACCAGAGGTCAGATTCGAACCCACAACCTCTTGGTCCCAAGGCGAGTGTCCTACCACTAGGCCACCAACACCCTGGAAGAGAGGTGGGTGAATAGGGTAAGTCAGCGTTTCCCAGTCCTCGCGGCCCACCGCTCTGCACATGTTCGGTATTTCCTGCACTGTCGCACGCTGGTCCTGCGTTGGCTAATTAGCTAATCGGTAGTGTCAGCTGTGCAGTGGGTCGGGAAAGTCGAATCTGTGCAGAGCGGTGGGCCGCGAGGACCGGGATTGGGAAAAGCTGGGGTAAGGGTAGAGGCAGTGGTGATGGACAGGATCGTGGGGAGAGAGAGACGGGGCGGATTAAAAGATTTGAGCAGCTGTATTTGGAAAGAATGAATCATTTGTGGAATGTTTGGGCAGATTTTTTTGGGGCGGTGGAGGAGGTTTTTGAGTGAAGTCATAATTTCTTGAACTTTATCCTAGAATCCTTAAATCTGAATCAGTTGTCGGATGTAACAGATGTTTCTCGTAGACTGGTCCTAGAACACGAAGTGGACCAGATATCATTTGAGGAGTTATGTTTATTTATTAAGCACATTCCACACAACTACAGTGGAACAAAGTGCTGTATAATCAGAATAAAATCAGCCCCACACTGTACAAACAAGACCAAACACGACGCCCGTCCTGAGAGAAAACCCGAGGAATCGGCGTTCTAAGACGAGCTTTGTAGTAAACAGCCAAGTTGTGGCACGACGTATGATTACAGTTCCAACTAAAAAGCCTGAATGTCCTGAGCTGAAATTCCAGATCGGCACCGGACTGAACATTATGCTTGTATTATTTTCCGCTTCGGCGGGTTTGATGTTTTAACCCATTTTTGTACAGGGGTTTATTTTGACGGTTGTGTAAACTGTGTGTGTGTGTGTGTTTTTTTTTCTTTCTTTTCAGGGCCGCGTGTTGCACCCGGAGCAGCACCGCGTGGTCAGCGTTAGGGAATGCGCTCGCTCACAGGGATTCCCGGATACATACCGCTTCTTTGGCAACATCCTGGACAAACACAGACAGGTACAGATACACAGCCCACCTCTGTTGCACGCCTCATTTAGAGGAAAACATGAGCGATTCTAGATAAGATGTTAGTTACGTTAGAAAGAAATGTGTATTAATATGAAGAGACGAGGGCGGAACCTGTGTCTTTGGAGGTGGAAGTCTCTTTCTGAAGGACTCCAGCGTTTTTGGGAAGTATGAGGCAGGGTTTGTAGGGGAGTGACTCTGCAAGAAAAATGTAAATCTGAATTTGAACTTTTTACACGTGAACCTTGAATTTTAGGGGTGTGCAACTGAATCATGATTCTTTCTCGTTCAATTCAAGCTCAGTTTGTGAGTCAAATCAACTCATAACCCCAACCCTAAACTACATTTGATTGTGATTTGTTTTGATCTGCCACAGTCAAATGGGTAAAGTAACTCAAAACAGCAATCTGGAAACAAATTAATGGATGAATTGAATCATGAGTCCAAGAATCAAGAGATTTTTCCTAATAATTTTGTGAACTTAAATCCTGTAATGCTTAACAATTCATTTTTAGTTTGTACCATAACTTATAATATATAATCTGCTGCATATATAATAGAATCCTTTTTTAAATCAGAACTTTTTCTCTAAAGATTTGTATAAATCAAAATTGTTAAATATATCCTAGAAAGCACTTTTTGTTGAGTATGTGGATAGATTTGTAACCAAAATTATAAAACTAATATGTAGACAAAATGTCTTGTATTGACGTTCAGAATTTAATAGGGCTGCAACTAACGACTACTTTGATCGTCGACTAGTCATCGACTATTAAAACGATTAATCGACTAATCGGATTATAAATTGCATAATTATAAAATGGCTCCGATTTAGCTACCAGCTTTTACATTTAGTATGAGGTTATTTAAATTTTGTGGTAAATAATAAAGACAAGAAAGATAGTTCACTCAAAAGCATATTTTAATAAATAAAAGTTTATCTTTGCCTTATCTGTACTTCACGATGGCTCTGGTTTTCTGATGGTACTGAGAAAATGGTAACATACCATTATAACACATTTATGAGCGAGTGACAAAGGCGTTGGTTACTTTACCGTTTTGCGTGCTTATTAAACGTGTAAGACCTAACTGTTAAATTATAATTATAAGATCGATAAACTATAACTTGCGTTTAACCGACCCGTCGCCGTTCCTCTTCCTCCGACATCTTTGGTTTTTCTGTAGAACTTTCTGTAAGCCAATCACAAAGCCAGGAGCCATAAATAATAGAGTTAAAGACAAACACTTAAACCCCGCTTTAAACTGTCCAGACCCGCCCCCAAACTGTCCAGACCCGCCCAAACTGTCCAAACCGCCCCAAACTGTCCAAACCTTCGCTAAAACTGTCAAACCCACGCCCCAAACTGTCCAAACCCTTCCTTTTCAAACCACAAGCGTGAAATCTCCTCGAGCAAAAAAAGGCCGCTTTCGTCGGTAATCTCCTTTGATAGCGGACATTCTTTTATCGAGAGGAAAAATACGTTGAGAAAAAATACAATATCAACATCACAACCGCACATTCGATTCTTAATTTTCTGCTCTCGAGTTTCACATTCTTATCGCGACTTTGAAATTCACGCCCATAAAATGTTTGCGGCGAGCCATTCATGGCGCTCTAGTTTGGCGTTGATGTTAGCCATAGGGCCCATTCTTCTGAAAACTGTCACTGAATGCTGTGCGCATAGGCGAATCTCACCAGAGTGTGGTGGTGTACTGGTGCACTCTATTGGAAGCGGTAGTATTGCTGTGAGTAGAAAAAGGGAAAAAGCGTTCACTCCGTTTAAAAAATCGTCTGGCGACAATTATCGACAATCAGATTAAATGCGGCTGACTATGTTTATTGTCGACTTTTGTCGACAATGTCGAATAATCGTTGCACCCCTAGAATTAAACTCTTAAAGTTTATTTAACCTCCGCCACAGCATTCCTGCTGTTAAAGGATTATTTCCTTTTCTGTGCAGACATGAGCAGTTTGTCAAGTACGACACTGAAGATGCCCCACTCTTAGTTTTTATTGACCGGTGATGAGCCCTCACTATGCCAGTTCTGTAACGGGCCTCCGTCAAAGAATTTTTTTTTCTTTCTTGCTCTGCCTTGAGAACCAAAAGATGGTGTTTCTAAAGGCAGCGTTCTGCAGTTGATGGTTTTTATTGTTTAGATAATTTGGTGGTTTTTCCATTTGTATAATTCCTGTTTTTAATTTTGATTAATCATACCTGCCTCGACCATAAAATAGCTGCCTTTGCTAATCTGGCATAAAGAGTAATCCAACACTGTAACCTCCCCTCTAGGTTGGGAATGCAGTGCCTCCACCTCTTTCCAAAGCCATCGGACTCGAAATCAAGAAATGTGTGATGGAGAAGATAAAGGAGAATGCAACAGGTGGGAGCTTTCGAATGCTGACGCAAACTCATCGCAGTGCAGTTTCTCAAATGAAATGATTTTTAACCTTCCCTTACTCCCTCCCTCCAGAGCCTGTTAAACAGGAGAAGATGGAGGTGTGACTAGAGCTCCATCTCACCCCTAATTCTACGTTCCACTAACCCGAGCTGAGGTCAACTCGTGACCGTCTCGTGCAGTGCCATTCCGATGTTTTATCGATTTCTAAATGTGGTTTTTAACCGTTATTTGCAATCTCCACTACGACGGTGGAATAAATTCTATGTAGTTTTTATATGTTGTAATATTTCAAATAAAGCTCTTATCAAGTGGTGTCAAATCGTCTCGTGTTTACGACTTGTTCAGGGGTCGGGTGGTGGTGGTGGTTTTTAGATCTTGACTCGAGCTTGTCTCTTAAAAATAGAGAAACCTCAGTAGGGGAAGAGTGAGGGTGGGAACGTTAACCCATGCAGCTCATTGTGGTTTCTGCACACATTCTAAAAGGTTTTAAACATGAAAGGCTGACTAACCCAACTATGATGAAGTTTAAGCCTAGATTAGCTTCGAGTTTTAGTGGTGAATCTCCATTGGTGAATTAGCGTTAACTATTCCAGGGCCGGTGTTGCCTTCAATGTTTAAACGTTTAGGGCTAGACTTTTGAACGTGGATTAAACCTAGTTTTGGACTTAGTTGCAGTAAAAATGGAATTCTCCACCCGAAAGGCTAGCTAGTCTGGGTTCAGGTATAATCATAGTGAAGCTACTCTAAAATGTTAGCAGGAAACCAGTGATCTGCATGAAACCATTATTGTTGCGAGTGTGTGTATTGTGCATCTCAAATAATTAGAGTATTAGGAAAGCCTTCTGAACTCAAACTTGTTTTCATAATAGATTTCTGTAATTCATGAATCATTATTCTTAACCAATATTTAATCAAAAGACTTGGAATATTTTGTTTAACATGTAATTAGTCATAGAATGCATGAAGGATATATATATATATATATATATATATATATATATATATATATATATATATATATATATATATATATATATATATATATATATATATATATAATAAAATATAAACTTCAATCTAGAGATAGGAAGAGATACTGCAGTTTAGTTACACGAGGTATTCAAACTGCACATTGTTTTTTTGCATTGAATAAGTATCAGTTCAGCATGAAAATTAATCTGTTAAATAACGTATATTTACTAACTATCTTTACTAACTTTACTAAATAACAGTATCTAACTGTGATGAGTTTAGTAGGATGTGCAAATATCGTAACACCACTGGAGTGGAGAGAAACAATATGCAGTAATATGTGCAGTAGTATGTGTAAATATTAATTGCAATCTTGGAATACAGTCATGCTTCTGTGGATTGAATGTGCGTAAGATCAGCAGCAGTTTAACATGAGAATACTGTACCTTTTTGATATTAATTACAAACATTTATGAAATTTATATTTTATCTTTTTGTAATGCACTGGTAATGTAGCATTTAATATCTTTTATGTCTTTTCCCTGTGTTAATCCCAAAATAATAATAATAATTATTATTGTTATTATTATTATTATTATTATTATTATTATTATTATTAACTTGTCCTGTTCCAGGCAACAATTCTTTTGATCAATTTAGTGTTTATTTTTTGTGGTATTGTAACTATGCTGCCTTCTAACTGTGCTTGTCTTGCTGCGTGGACGAGTCTCTGTGGTTGATGCCTCCACACTTTTACTAAATAACGTTTTGTGGCTGCGTGTTCTGCAGCGTTCTCTGTAAATGTGTTGCCTTTAGTAATCTTGCATTAAATTTGTCTGCGTGTAGTGCTGGAGGAAGGAAGAGATTTAGAGCAGCAACATTTTGCTAGAATTTGTGCCACTAGGCTGGCTGTCGTCCCACAAACAAAACCCCAGTACTGCACGTTCCAAACCATCTTCTTTGTGAAGGACAGAATAACTCACGGAAGCCCGTTTCCAGCAGCGTAGTAAAAAATATACATCATTTTAGTCGAAATAATTACTTAGTATCTCAAAATAATTATGTATTATCTCAAAATAATAACTTACTATCTTTAAGATTTCTTATTTACCTCAAAATAATGACATCTTGAAATTTTGACTTAGTATCTCACGACATCTCAATTTTGACTTAACATCTCAAAATTCCAACTTAATGTCAAAATCGGCCTATCGTTTATTTTGAAAGTGAGTGTCATTGTGAACACACCACAGCACAGCACAACGAGATGTGACCTCTGCATTTGACCCATCCGTGAAGGAGCAGTGAGCAGCTAACAAGCGCCGGGGAGCAGTGCTTGCGGACGGTACCTTGCTCATAAGCATCTACCTTCTGATCATGGGGCGAACACCCTACCGTTACGCCACCTACTGCCCCATACTAACTTATTATTTTGAGGTATCATCTTGACATTTCTAGATATTGTCATTATTTTGAGACACTAAGTCATCCATCCTTCATTTGACTTTGCTGTCATTTTTTATACAAAAAAGACAATCTATAGTTTGTGCATATTATACTTTTGCATTACTGATTTTTATGCCCAATATACTATATATCTATAAAAAACCTAATGACTAAATATATACAACAATATATATTACATTTATAACCACCTGCTTTTGTGTTGGGTTGTGTATTTCTGACTGCACACTCCACTCCGCACACTCATGCTTCATTTCCTGCTGTTAACAGAGTCACTCTTACACACAGACCGGAGAGACGACGTCGCACTTTTCAGCATGTTTATTGAATCTTAATCAACAATAGAATTTAGCTAAACTTCTCATGTCTTCTTGGAATTGCAGCAGCTCTCCCACCCTCAGTTGTTAGACGGTCTGAAACACAAAGAGAATTTGTTGTTAAACTGGAACTGATTATGGAAAATCAGAAAGAAAAAAAAAAGACTAGGTTTGTTTCTGCGGCGAGTCTTCAGCACAGACATCAGCTTGTACACAAATGCACGTGTCAAAAGAATCTGGGAATTCAATCTGAGGAATTAAAAATAGTATAAATCCATTAAAAATATATAGCGTTCTTATTTATGAATTCAGATTGTAGTGGTAAATCCTTAGTCATCAACTGACAGGTTAACGGTTAAACTAGTGAAATAGAAATTTAACAAAGAAACTGACATTCCAATCAAGAAAAGCAGCAGCCAAACAGCCGTGCTGAACCATTCTGGTATTAGAAGGAATGGTAGGAATCTTGATTTTTGTGTCATGATTAAGAGTGAGCGGGGATGTTTGTGACCAACTGTGACCTCGACTAGCTGATCTGCAAGCTTTTAAGCGCTACTGTTCTGTAGTGTTCAACTTATTTTGGTATATCAGTATATTTGAGCTTTTAAATCCATATCGAGTAAACTCCCGTATCACCTGTGCCTTTTTACGTATAAAGTGCTTTTAAGTTTCTCACTTTTCTTTGAGATACACAGGATTTATTCAGAATAAGGGTTGGCCGATTCTTGGTGGGGGCGAAAATGAGGTATTTTGGCGATTATCAGTATCAGTATTGAAAGTGTTTAACTTGTACCGATATTAAGTCATTACAAGGCGCGCTACTGTGGCCCCACTGCCGTCTCTTCTCTCTGTGCTGTTTGCTCTCGACTCGCTGCTTCAGACAGTCCACAACAGTGTCGGATTGGCTATATGTCACACGAGTAGTAGCCAGTCACAGCTGAAGCCTTGTTGTCACTCACACACAAGCACAGCGTGAAGCTCCGAGAAGGAGAAGAGGTTAAGCTGATCTTGGTGTTTGTAAAATTCTACATTTTGACAGATTTTCATTTCTTTTTCATATCGGTTAGCGGCCCGTTAACTAGCAGTGATCTGTATCGAAAACAGCCCTGAAAAAACGATATCCGTCGACCCCTAATACAGAACTTTTTATACTTTCTTTTCTCATTTAAACACTCATGACTGTTTCTATAAGAGTTCAAAGCTTTTAAAATAATAATTAAATAGTTTGTTCGTCATTTCGTCAGCCTTTCATATACTAGATACCTAATGTTAATGTAGACCTGTCATGGTGTGCCATAGGGTTGGGCAAGACCTCAAATCAAATGACAATTAATTACAGTATTTCACCACGATTACGATTAGTGAACAACTTTTTCAATTTTGGGGTTTCTCGGTTTGGACATCGACAGCACTTACTTGGCCCACTCCACATTGAGGATGAGGTGATCGTATCCGAATCCCGACACTCCGGCAATGGCTCTGGCTGCATCCTCGCGCCGGTGGAAGCTGATGAAGGCAAAACCCTGCGGCACAAAGCACACAAAACCTTGTTACATTTCAGCTACCGGTAGGACTGCCATGGTGATGATATTTTAGATGATTAATGATCTTACAAATAAACTGTGAAAATGTTCCCTCCCACCCTGTTTGCCAAAAAAGTGATAAAAATAAAACCTTTCTTTTTATATACAGTAGATATACAGAAATCACTAACGACCCTCCATAAATACTGCAGAGTGGCGAATACGCAGTAACTCCAACAGGCCTAGCTACAAGGTTTAGACCGAGGCTTGACAGTTACGTAAATCTGGTCACGTGTGGTGAAGTTTTATGGACCTTGGATTGCCCGGTGTTCTTGTCCTTGGCCAGGTAGATCCTGGAGATGGACCCGAAGGGCCTGAAGAGTTCCTGTAGGTCCGTCTCCCTGGTGTCCTCCGAGAGGTTGGTCACGCGGATTGTGGCGTTGTCGTCAGCTGAAGACGGAACAATCTGTTTTACAAGTTGCAAATAAAAGCTTGTATGTACATGTGTGTGTTTGTGTGCACGTTTTGTAATCCCATACCTCTGCGGTTAGGCTGCATGGACTCTCCTCGGCGCGGTCCTCCGTCCCGCAGGCTGGGAGGCACGTACTTCCCTGTCTTGCTCTGCACCGGCTGAGCAGGCTCTGGCTCTAGATGTGAGGGAAAATCAAATTTGAATAGGGGTTAGTGATAGGATTATTTTATCCAAAGAGTCCATCACTTTTCTTTGTAACTAAGATAATTAAAGATGGGGTGACGCTGCTGCACCTGCAGCCTTCTCCTTGTCCCCCGTGGACAGGCCCAGCTGCTCAGCCAGTTCCTTCTGCATGGGTCCCAGCGTGTCTTTGTAGGGGCAGCGCGTGGTCCAGTGGTCGCCCTTGCAGATTCGGCAGGACACGATCTTCTGGCCCTTCAGCTTGCTCATGGGGTCCTCGTCCTGGTCTTGGGAGTTTAAGTCCTGCAGGACAGAAGCGTTGGGTGAGTCTTCATCAACAGTCCTCAAAAAATTAGTTCTTAAAACCCAGCTTCCACAAAGATTCCGACGCTGACCAATGTTTTCTTGAGATTTGATGAGACATTAAATCACTGAATCGATACAATATTGTATTGTGTTGAAATTTGCCATTTACACTCCTAACTCTGGTAGTAGTGCCATAACAACTACAACTGACCTCCTTGCTGGAGATGAAGGTCATGTAGACGTCATCGCTCACAGTGGTGGTAGCCACGTTTGGCCCTGGCTGGTCGTATTCCGAATTGCCGAATTTCTTCCAGTTCTGTGCAAAGAGTGAAAAGGAAAAGCAAGGTCAGCAGAGTTTGTGGCGAGCCCTTAAGACAAAAACACATTGGGGAAAATCACAGCATTTGTACCTTTCTCCGGGCGACTGCTTTGGAGGCCTTCCTGTTCTCAATTTTGAAAGTCCTGACAATCTGTTGGAGGCATAACCACAAGTGAACCAAGTGACGCAAATCAAAACATCTAATTTTTATCTCTCAAACCCCAAGCCAAGTTCTAAGGCTTTTAGGTTTGCCCAAACTACATAATATGAGTGGAACAGTGTGTCTAGCAGGAAAAGTGTCTAAGCAGTTAAATAATAAGCATTAGATGATGGTGGAAAGAGCAAGATGATAGTGCTGTAACAGAAATCTAAAGTAAAGAACATTTTCAAACCTCTATAGGCAAACCTGCTTCTTCACAAACACTTATGACAATGCAGACCAATATACTTTGCACCTTATTAACATCAACCGTATAAATTGAATGATCAATGAGGAAAAGCAACTTTTTCTTGGAGCCCCTTCCAGGTCTCACCAGAGAAGGTACACACTAAGATAGAAACAAAAGAGACAGACAGGAGAGAGAGCGAGAAGGAAAAAAGACGCTGAGAGAAAGAGAAGGTGGAACACATAGATAAAAACGGAGAGAGGGGCAAGAGCAGGCACCCTTTGGCCTTAAAACGGATGGAGGGGAGCATAGAGATACAGTAACAGACAGACAGACAGACAGAGAGAGGCGGGGAGGCAGAAAGAGGCACCCTGTACAGAATAATTAATACAGAAACACAGACGTGTGAGTAGGTCTAACATAACATTATCATTTATTTTCATTAACTGATGTCCATCTTTAGCATCTTTGTGATTTTATTAATGGGTCGTGCGTGGGCCTGTGGGTTTTAAAGGTTAAACCCCGTCCTCACCTTACACTTCTTGCCATCCTCGTCAATCTTGTATTCTGTGACGGTCTTAATATTACCTTTGACCGTCTCTTTCGGGGACGGAAGGGTACCTTTAAAAAAAACGACTGTCAGACGTACTCAGAGGTCCCAGATCCATTTACACCAACACAATATCAGAAGCTGCTGTCCAGTTTGCGGGAAATTAAAACATTAAGCAGCAAAAATGTAAGAAGCTTTTTTTTCCTAACACAGTGAGAGATCAGAGATTACCTACGGCCATATGAAGACAAATACATCACTAAACATCGACAGATGATGCCCTGATTGTTTATTATGGACAGATGTAGAACACAAATCTAGAAGATTTAGTGTCTGCCAAATGCTGCAAATGTAAATATGGACTTGTCACTGTCTTTTAACGTACAAGAAAGAACTTATATTCACTAACTCTAACGAACTGTGTCGTTCTGGCCTCAAGTAGCACGTCATCAACCTGACTTTCACTCAGTCAAATCAACGTATCGTAAATACTTACATAATTACACAAATGTCATCCTTATAACATGCGTTTTTAATTAAATTATAAACCAACGATAAGTGTAAAAACCGGGCTTGGTTCAGGGCCTCACATGGGTCGCGTCCTAAATCGCATACTACCGTACTATCAGCCAAGTCAATAGCAATGTAGCGCCATTTCCCCGCACTTGTTAGTACGCTAGTACGCGGTTTGTGACGCAGCCCCGTCTCCCTCACGCGCACGCCGGTTAGCAGGGTTAGCTAATGTTAGCCAGCAAAAAACGGTGTTACACAAACCTTCGTCTCCCTCCTCTTCCACCTGATCTGCCCAGCTGGGTTTCGAGCTACATGGACAAAATGAGTTTAATGCACATGTTGCAAAGCTTTAAATATGCGTTTATGTTTTTTGTGGGTTTTTTAAAAAAAAGATATACTTACTCGTCGAACTCAATCGAAGGCATCTTGCCTTGCAGTTGGTACGAGGCTAACGCTGCTAACCCCGATAGGAACGCACGTTTCCCGGGAAAGAGAGGAAGTAGCGACGCTCCACAGCGCTATCTAGAGACTCGGAGGTCGCCAATGTTGCGTCTTTACAAAACAATGTGACGGCAAAAATCCTAGTTTTTACACTCTTTGTTGTCCATGTAAATACATTTTTCACTCTAAAGTAATGCTCCCAGCAGTAGACAGGCAATCATCTATGCTCATAATTTTTCTAAACGTCCTCATTACCATTAACCGAACACTGAGGAGGCACAAGTTCAAGAGTTACAAATAACTATCCTACTCAATTATATAACATAGATTTTGTATTACAGGGACAGTCTCCCCGGAGTACATTGGGGTTAAACTGCTTGCTCAGGGAAATTCTGGCTTTAGGCTAGAGCTAAATTTGAACCTATGACCTCTCTGTCTGTAGTAGGGTTGCCACCTAGGTGGCATTTCGCCAACCCAACCAACCAATTTGCTTTTAAGCGGAAACACCCTTCACGCATCACATTCAGTGTCCCAGGAGAGTGATGTTTCCCCGGGACAGACCATTAAAAAGGACAATCCTGGTAAAACCGGGATAGGTGGCCACCCTAGTGACCACACGTCCTCTTTTCCCCAGACATGCCCTCTTTTTAAGACCTAAAAAATGTCTCTGGATGGGATTCTAAAATCGTCCGGGATTTCATTCAACCTCAGCCTCAAACATTCTTACATTGGATCTGTGTTGCGTTTCCCTGGGGCTTTCGCAAAATAGTTACTTCACTCTACCCCTACTAACTTCCACTCGCTTTTCTTATAGCCTTATAAATCGAGTGGGAGTGAATAGGGGGAGGCCGTACACACCCACCCAACTACCCATCCCACCATCATCCATACATCTAGTTCTATCAGTGCATCAGTCCACTTGACTATTAAGGTACTGATAAATGAACAATCAGTACTGAAATATTACTCAACTATGAGCAACGCTGATGGTGTTGGTGGCCTAGTGGTATGATGCTACCTTGAGGACCAAGAGGTTGAAGGCTCAAATCCTGCTGTGCACTCCCACCACTGAGCCCCTGAGCAAGGCCTTCAACTTCAAGTTGCTCCAGGAAGACTATCACTGTAATTAGCAAACACAATTTGCTTTGGATAAAGATTGTAAATGTTAAATGTTACATCCGGTCTAGTGGTTTTATGATTATGTTGATATGCAAATATTTATGAAATGTGAAGGCAAGTGTTATGCCATTTGCTAATTTCTGGCAAATGTAGCAACTTTCCATCTCTGGAAGTAGGTCGGCTATGTTTTTATTGTTGCTATTTATTGCTAAAGTGCCCAAATTCAAAATGTGTTGGATTTTCTTTATGTATAGTACTACTTATATAATAAGTAGTTTTGGGATTAGTATACAAAAAAGCTATATAATTCTGACCAGTAATTTAATTTATATAGGTAGAAGAACCCAAGAACGTTGAAAGTTAGACATGCATTTGATTACAAACTGGCAGACAACACACAACTTAGTAGCTAAACATTGTTTGAGTTTCTAAACAGCTTGTCTTTTTACAAGGAGCAGAACTGCCTGGAAACGTTGATGTAACAACTCCTACTCATTAAAAAATTCCCAGGCAACCTTTATGGTTTTAGGTCTCATCTGAAGGACGGTAACATTTTGAATCCACACACTTCTTCCTTGTGTACAATTCCTTAACAAGGTAATGGAAAAAGACTTCAGCCATTATTTATACAGAATCTGTAGCACAAGCATTATGAAACCGAAACTTTATTGAGTTTATAGGTAGCATGAGAACAGGGAAGAAATTAGAGATAAGCTGTTATAAAAAAGTGGGGTGTGCCTGACTAGTTTATAGCCAAAGTTCTCATTGCAAAGTGTTTAATCGTGAGGGTGTTAAACAAAAACGTGAAGATTCTTGGTTCGGTTCCAAGTTCTACTAAAAAAGCTTCTGTTTGGTATTTGGTGGTGCAGTGATCTAAATGTTCTAGAAAGAATCTTGTGTTGTTTACCATAAGATTAAGTTGGTTTGAATCCTGGGAGAGTCTAAAAACACATTTGGGCCCCTGAGCAACACCCTTAACCTGAAGGTGAGACTGTCTTGTAATCAGGAAACTGGAAGTTGCACTGGAGAAGAGTGATTGACAAATACCATAAAATACAAGACAAAAAAACACTGCTCCATTAAAATAACTTCAATAATAATAATTTAGCATCTCTAAATGACCTTTTCAAGAGTGTCCATGAAACCACATCAGAGGGGTTATCTTGCATTACAGTAACAATGGCTAAAGACACCAGTAAGCAAACACTGCTTTTGTTAAATATCTTCATAATGTCCATTCTCCAGTGACAACACAGAAATAAACAACATACAAATCCAAACCAAAACTTTAAGATTTGCATACTTTTACATTCATATCAGCAGCAGGTTTTTACATAAAACAATCCCATTTGGTTTGGTCCAATGATGAGTGGTTACATCTACAAGTTGTTAAAAAGATGTTAATTGACTATATCACAGAAGATATTAAATAGTTTTGTCTATTGACTGTGAAATTCCTTCAAGGTGCAGGTCCTCATAACTCCATCTCTTTGGTTGCATTCAATTCATTTCTTCTCCACCTACAGCAAACCTTTCTGATGCTATCGAACATGGCCGTGTAAAGTATGGGGTGTACACACATGTTGAGGCCTGCTAGTCCCTTTGTCAACTGAAATGCATTGAACACGAAACAGTTTTTGTCCTTGACTCCAGAAGGCTGTTGTCTCCACTGAGAAAAGTTGAGAATTTGCAAAATGTGATAGGGCACAAAAGAGATCATGTACAAAAAGCAGACCAAACCCACAATCAGAGCCACTTTTCTCTTCTCGACCGGCTTGATGTTCTCATTTTTTAAAACCACCCGAATCAGGCCAGCGTATGCTACGAAGGTCACTGTAAATGGAATCAGGCATCCTATGATAAACAGACTTATCCTGTAATAGAACTTGTCGTTTGTATTTTTGGGGAACATACTGCACCTTGCTGTGCCCTCCTTGATGCCCGCAAAAGCGAAGATTGGGGACGAGATGATGACCACAGCAATCCACACTACCACACTGACCATCTTGGCGTGTTTGGGCCTCACATGGTTTCGCGTGAAGAAGGGGTGGACAATGGCCAGGTATCTGTTGACGCTGATGCACATGATGAAGAAGATGCTGGCGTACAGGTTGCAGGTGAAGAGGAAGCGCTCAGTTTTGCAAGTTGCCACACCGAAGGTCCACTTTTTGTCCCTGGAATAGTAGATGATGAGCAAGGGCAGTGTCAGGACATAGAAGATGTCACTGATGGCCAGGTTGCAGGCGAATACGACCCCTGTGTGCCAGTTCTTCCTTTCCCGCGTCACCAGCAGCCACAGGGCCAGTATATTGCCTGTGAGTGCCACACACAACTCTACGCCGTAGATGGCAGGTAACATGTGCTTCTGGAAGGAGCCACAGCTTTTGTTCATGTTTTTGGACTTCACACTGCCTCTTCTGCAAAAAAGAATAAATAAATGAATGAATGCATCCAGTTGTCATTGCCCAAAAATGTGATGGTTTTTTGTGTTCCCTGAATAACATACAATAAGTATAAAAAAAATATAAAATACAGCCCAAAGCCTAGATACCGGCCAGGTATTGGTACTAGTACTTATAGATCAATGCAACTCTAGCAACAATTTGATATCAGCTTGATCTCAATATGCACAAGACTTCCAGAACTTAACCACAGCATTCCATTTCCACTCCCACTTCCTAATTACGGGAGTCGGGGTCAGTCTCCTTGGAGCAGCTTGGACCAAATGGTGGTTGTGCTAGTTGTAGGATAGAGCAGGAATTTACCCTGCACCCTGTTGGTTGATAGAGGATGAGCTTAATCACTAGTACATCATTTATTCAGTACATTGTCTCCTATTTCATGTGTAAATCGTTCTGTCTCTTAGCAGACAAAATGACGGTGAAGCAAAGTCAAACAGTGTGTGAGCACACAACTATGGTTAGCAGTAACTAACTTTGTCTTAGTCTGCTGCTTCTGCTGGTGGTGCAAAAGTGATGCATGTTGCAGTGTTGCTTCTTTATTCTCAGCTTGAAGTGAAAATGACAAAAGGCACAGCAGTTTCATGAGCAGTGCCTCTGAAGCAGAAGTGTAGACAAAAATATTTTTTTGGCAATAGACTGGTAGTGCCAACAGATGTTCGATAGACCATGAATCTGCATTTTCAGATAAATTAGGGAATAAACACACTACAACATTCTTAGAAAAGATGTGTTAAAATGGACACAAACTGTATCAAACTCCTACACACAAATGCATGAGTTTCTTGTGTTCATTTGAGCACATTCACCATGTTAGCACTTTTGACACAGTGAAAGTGTCAAGAAAGGTAACACGATGATGTGTAAACATGTATAATAACACATTTGCTGTCCTTGGTTACACGTATTGCCTTGAATGCTGTGAACAAATGCACATGCTGTGCACATTGTTAAAGATCTGACTTTTTCCAACACTAATTTATTAAACATCACCACAAAATGTGTAAAAAGCACTAGTCATGATTTGTGTAATTTTCTCTACACATTCATTCTAAAAGTGAAGGTAAAAGATTGATTATCAACCCGATGCTCAAGTAAGCTTAAGACAGATTGAAAACTGTGATCTACATGAAGTAATGAACAACACGAATTCTTAAAGTTGTGAATTTTTAACCATTTTTTAAATACATATGGTCATAAATTTAACATGAACATGTTTGCTTAACGGTAGCATGTTTAATATATATACTCGAACTATCAGGATTTCTTGACATTCTATCAAAATCGTATTTTTTGGTTTTACAAGTTGTTTCTCCTTGTTAAATAAATTAAATAACAATTTATTCCTGATTATATAAACACAAATATATAATAAAAATACAGTTAGGCACATAATGTCATTTTGCAGGCAAACAAAAAATGGAGGGAGCTCATGCTTTGCAGTCACATTTAATCTCATCAAAAATGATTATAAATAGATAAAGGAATACATCGTTTATAAATAAAAGCATTATTTTTTCTCATTAAAATGTGCCACTTTTCTATGAAAGCTTTTTTTGGCTAATGACCTAAAATAGCAAAAGGCACTGCCAAACGACTTGAATTAAAGAACTGAACAAAAAATAGAACACCAAACCACTACGGTTACAGATTTTGAGATTTACGCTGATATGATTTCAGTTCCCTCCGTGCAGTAGATGTGTGGTACAGAACACACAAATGAACATCATCAGGCAAACACCCACCAACAAATATGATAAAAACTCAAGTTCCTCGTAACGCTGCTTTCCATTTCCATCGTAACTTCCTTAAAGTAGCGTCGTCAAAATGCGCGATAACAATCCTTACAAAAACCACGTGTAATAGTTAAAACGTAATTGTGAAGTAAAGCTCTGGTTGATAAGGAACGAACTGTTTAGAGCGTCATTTTTCAACTGAGGTAAAGTTGGTTTAATGTTGGACATTCGTTTGATATTGGCGATTGTCTCCTGCTCCTGAGTGAGCAGAACATAAAGGTGCAATTCTAAGTAAATTGCCTATAACTACATGTATCACCAGCACACTTGAGTAAAAAGTTACACAGTTGTTGGTATTGTTGCAATAAAAGACCTGCTTCACTGGCAGACATATTTAAAATATACTGAAATGTTACATTCAACAGTCAACATTTATATGATGTTTAAATGATTTTCGCGTATTCGCCTTTAGAATTCTAGGTATTCAGTTTTGGTAGAATGGCAAGAACATTCTTGGTTTCTCATTAAAATAATTTTACTATCGTTGTGGATAACATCGTGGAAATTTGATGTACATTTTTCTCAAAACGTATGTTTATCTGACACCGAAGAGGCATAAATAACATTATTACACTAAGAATTTTGACTTCGTGGAACACATTAAACAGAAGTGAAAGTTGGAGCTCTGTAGCTTAAGTTCATCTTTCGGTAAGAACTTGGTTAGACTTTCCACCATTTTGTATACATTAATATCTGATTTTTGGTCAATATGCCAGATTAAAACAACTTACTAGTATAGTAGTAATATCTGTTTATCAAAGTCAAAAATAGTTTAAATGCCTTTATTTCTAGGTAACTGAGGTAGTCTATGTACCTTTAGCCAAGCTATAACATTTATTCTTTGTTTTTTGTTCGAAACGTTCAAAGAATCAGTGTAAAAGCCACATTACTTCTAAAATCACTAAGTTTGAGAGGTGTGAATGAATCACAAGATCTTAAATCCTACATCTGCCTTTTATCAGTGTTCGTAAGGTTTATAATACGACCAAACACTTTAAGAGAGAACACAATATTTATTCTAGCATAACAGCAATCTATAATTTAGCTTGATCACCTCTGTAATACACACTATCTAATCATAGATGTACAACACTTATCTATTATCAACTATATATGATATATATTTAATTCATTTTACATGAACGACAATAGGTATCTTAACACAAAAATACAATCAAAAGGTAGAAAACCCGTAAAGATCCCATTAACTTAATGAATGATAGTTTGTCTATTTAAAAAAAATTGCATACTTACTAGACGAAAACTGTTGAATAGAACAGATCTTAACCTTACTTCTTCACTTATTTCTTCACGCCTGCTTTCCTGTGTGACATGAGACAACACAACCCACGGAGATGAACCTTGAAACGCCTTTCACTTCCTCAGATGACCGTTCCACATGTACAGAATAAAAACAAATACATACTGCAAGCTCTTTAACCAATAAGACTCAAAGCAGTTTCAGATAATCATTTATTGCCAAAATCACAGGGGGAAAACACATATTTACACAAAGGTACACGTATAATCTTTGGACAGCACAGTTTCTCCCGCCTCCTAGGAATGAGTTTTCAGGTTTACTCTGCAGGTTCTTGATACAAGTAGGATAACGGCGCCACCTGGAGTCTTTTACTGTGCCGATGCACGAAAACGCTCCCTTGTCTTGGGATTTGCAATTCCTTTAGTTCCTCCCCTTCTTCTGTTTGAAGTCCTTCTTTGCTCCCCCTTTAAATCTTTGTCCTTTTGTCTTTGAGCTCTGTGCCCCTTTACCTCCCGACCTTTCACCTTTCTTTCCTCCAAACTTCCTCGCGCCGCTGCTCTTCCCAAACCTGCTGCCAACCGCTCCTGCTTTTTTAGCCCCGAATCCTTTGCCACCGCCACCTCCCCCCCCAAATTTACCCTTTTGATTTGCCCCGAATTTCTTGCTGGCAAAGTCTTTCCTGCCTGCTTTCTTACCAGCAAAGTCTTTCCCACCTGCTTTCTTGCCAGCAAAGTCTTTCCCACCTGCTTTCTTGCCAGCAAAGTCTTTCCCACCTGCTTTTTTACCAGCAAAGTCTTTGCCAACATAAACCTTCTTCCCGGCGAACTTTCTGTTCTGTTTGTCTTTGCCTGTGGCACCAGATGTGGAGAGTTTCCTCTTTTTGAAGGGTACTGGTGACTTGCCTGGCTTGTGTTTCCTCTTTGCAGTGGGGAACATGTCTGAGAGAACATGAAAAAAAACCCAGACCATGGTGAGTATCATTTCTGGTTTCTAATTCAGAACTGTTGCGTACACTTAAAAGGGGATCTGAAAGAGATGTTCCCCACTTTCTACACAAATCTATAGACTCAAATTTGATGGTAGGATGTGCATATCTGTATGCAAACTCAGACCCAAGAATGTATGAGCTTTTGAGGAAACTGGCGACCCAGGGGAGATGGTGAACTGAAGTATGACTGAAGAAAAACCTCACACCTTGAATGGACAAGATGTGATATAATCGGTGATGTATGTGATGTAACCCCCCCCCACACACACACACAAAGCTTCATAATGTTCACTCTATGTGACAGACTACCTTTTGTTTTTCTGCTGATGTCCTAGTACAATGCAATACTTAAAACTACAGCTAATTTTTCCAACTGATGGAACTAACAGAGAACTAATTTCTTTATCTGATTTGTATCTTTTCTTCTATCTCTTCACTCCCAAAGACTATCCAAATTTCTCCAACTCTCACTGTTCAAAGATTGTTGGTCTCCACCCCAAACCCTTGATTCCCATCTCACAAAGATTTTTCTTGCCCTTCCTCTTGATCACCGTCAGGCTTAATTTGGTCGTATCAATATTCATGAGGAGTTTAGTACTGACCATTTATGGCTGAAAGTGTGCATGTAGAGAGCGGAACATGAAGCTGATCCACGAGTGCACAATTCCAGGAATGAGATTAATGAAGGCAACAGTGTTTGCAGATTTACAGTCTTTAATAAACAAGGCAAACCTGTAACCGAATGAGGAACCGTACCTTCGTCAGGCTCGACGCCGACAGCTTGCCTATAGTACTCCACCTCGTCCTCCGACTCCTCTGCCTCCACGGCCTTGTCCTCCTGCATCCCAGGATCCTCCACTTCGCTGTCGTCAGACCCTGCCCCTTCCTGTCTCCGTTTCTTCTTCATGCCCTCCAGGCTCTTCTTCCTGCAATCGTAAAGCCATTATAAAACAAGCATCTTAAACTAGTCCTGCACTCTGTACTTAAAACAAGGTAAAACAAGGATTACGTTACGGGATTTTCAGTCTGTTTTTTAAACTCCAGTTTTTACATCCCTAAATTCATGTTGGTTTGTAATGGAGGATGAGCCTACTCTGAGAAGGAGCAGGGTTGCATGATGCCAAGACAATCACACTACGGTAGTCTAATGTACTGGGAGCTTAAGGAATTATGGGTGAACAATAACTGATATTTTGAAGAGATATATATATCAGCTGTAAAAAAAAAAATGGTGTAAATTTAGAATAACAAAGACTACATAAAACACAGGTTTGCCAGCGTTTTGAAGCAGCGCTGGTGTGAAAAGAAATCAATGGATTTTTAAAGGTCTTTTAAACCAGTAACGCTTTTTTCCTAGACGGACAGAGCAATGCATCAGAGCGTTTACTTTGAAAGATCACAGAACATTCCCTGTGGTTTGAAGAATCATCATTTGCATCGAACGGCACAAACCACTGGAACAAACCATCAACATACAACCTGTGAAGCCTTTTGTATGCTTCTAACACAAAGTGCGGGAAAGTTAGTGTATCTGAATATTGACTAAATAAAAAACTAATACCAGTCTTGCAAGGGGCAGTTGGTAGTGTGGCAGTTGTACAACTGAAGCACTCATGAGTTTTGTAACCATCCCCAAGCACTGTTTCCTGGTTCAATCGGATCAATTGGTCAACTTCTTTTGGCAATTCCTGTCAAATCTGGGCTTCATGCAAATTAAGAATTTACATGATTTTACACACCCTCATATCACCTAATGAATAGTCTCATAAATCTACACTAGTCACACTTGGTGTTTTCCGAGGGACAGCGACGTGCTTACTTGTTGTCTTCGTGCTTCTTCTTCTTCAGCTCTATGTTCTGCTCCTGTTGCTTTTTGCGCTCTGCTTTCTCCTGCAGACGCACCTCTCTCCTCTTCAGGATCTCCTGCAGCTCCTCCTTCGATTTTGTGACTGTAACGCAAACCAACCACACGCTTTAATTACAGAACACAACGAAGTAAAAAAGCAACTAATTTTCTGTTTTTTAATTTTTTATTTCTTTAGCTTGCTGTTTAATGTCTAATTCCTGGACATTTCTATTTTAATTTCCAGTCTTACCAGTCTTGTCCTTATTTGAGATTGTTACGGCCTGACATGCCTGATTTTGCAGCAACCTTTCTAAAAAATTGCGATGTTTTTAGGGATTTTGTTGCAATAAAGTTGTGGGAGCATGTCACAGTTGAGGAAAAAAAGTGGTGTTTTATTAACCATTTAGTTATTTTTGAAGGTAAATGTGAGGCCTTTTTTTATCACACGTTTGCTGCATCTTCTAAACATAAGGAAGGGAGTTCGCTGGCGTATGGCTCAACGTTTTGTGGGAAATGACAACGATTGGTCATAATTTGCAGTAACTGGTCAAAGTTAAACAAAGTTAACACAATTTCAGGCTTGTGCTTCACAATATCAGAACTCACCAATGGAATGGTAGAGGACACTCCCATCTCCCATGCCCTCTAGGATCTTAACCAGCTGCAACGTCATTCTAGGTCCAATCTTGGAGGAAAAGAATTAATAAGGGTTAGCGATGTCATGCAGAATTTATCTATTTCGTCTTTCTGCTTCTCCTGTCAGGGGTCGCCACAGCGGATCAACTACCATGTCAGCATTTGGAACTGGTTAACGTTTTACACCGGCTGCCCCTCCTGACGCAACCCTCTCCGTTT
The DNA here is from genome assembly GCA_032718565.1 of Distichodus sexfasciatus. Taxonomy (NCBI): domain Eukaryota; kingdom Metazoa; phylum Chordata; class Actinopteri; order Characiformes; family Distichodontidae; genus Distichodus; species Distichodus sexfasciatus. The sequence continues at coordinate 454,282 of JAVGVS010000023.1, read as the reverse complement.
ACCCAGGCTTGGGGGTCATGCAGGAATTGTGATGAGGAAATAGGGCCGAGCGATATGCCCTCAACTCAAATCACCTCACCTCGGTAAGGCGGACGGCGCTCTGCTGTGCCTTCATGTTGCCTCGGCCTGCGTAGAACTGGGGCAGCTCGGTTATGTTGTGATCCCCGTCCTGCTCAGCTTCGCTCTCTGACAGGTTCGCCCCTCTTTTTGAGCGAGGACGTGAGGAAAAAAAACAAAGCAGGATTTTTAAAGAAGGCTTCTTAAACCACTGAAGAACAGAGTAGAGCCGGACGATACGACCCCAAATCAATATCACGACTGACTGAACATTTTATTTAAAGTATGAAACGTTTATTTTTGTGTGGTTTTTTTGCCCTCATAGTTTACGAGCAACATTTGTACTGTGCTCGTACAAATGCTCTGTGCTGTAATGAAAGAGTGCAAGATTACGTTGATTGGGAGCTCTGAATATCAGTTTTGATTCATTTGATTACTTGCTCAGCCCTAAGACAGAGCGATGCATCAGAGCGTTTACTTTGACAGATCACAGGACATTCACTGTTTTTTAAAACGTCATCATTTGCATCGAATGGCACTAGAGGGGGCACTCATCTGATACGTGGATCGGATATCAGTCCAATAACGACTTAAATAGCTGGATTGGGTATCAGTGGCACTGGGCCGATCTATGGAGCCAATCTGTAAATGCTCACATGCCCAACTGGTTATGCATGGGAAGTGGCACTGCGGCAAAGCTGGTTTATCGTTCGATATAAACCAGCATAAACTAAATGTCCACAGCTATTAGGCAATAAGTTTGGTACAAGTTGGGACTTTAAAGGTATGGGGGGAACACACAAATATTTGGTGGCATAAAGGGTATTATAACAAATATTTGGCAATACGAAAATATAGTAAAAAATCTAATTTTAAAGTTAGTTTTACACCAACATGCTATCTACTGTTTCTTTCTTTCTTTCTTTTTTTTTACAGCTAATAAAAGTAAAAAGTAACTTATTAATTAAATCTCAGCAACAAAAATTCACAACATTTCTCCCAATCTACTCAGTCCCTCTGCTACTCACTTGAGGAGCAGTTCGCTGATGTCCTCCAGCTTGCTCATGTTGGGGCACTTCTCCTGCATGAGCTTCTTCACTCCCTTACTCATTCCTACCGGCACCACCTTCAGGCTGCTGCAGGGGGCAGAGGAGAGCAGAAGGACTTCAGCGAAAACCTCGCGAAAATCAGCAACCCACACAGTGTGGCGAGAGGCATCAGTGCGTTTACTTTGAAACCATTCAGGGATCATGTTTAAAAAGTTTTCATCACATGCTCTCCATCACAAAGATGAAGTCAATGAGGAAGAGAGGAAGGGTTTACTCACTAGTGGCGGAACTCGATCTCCCCCGACGCAGAGTCGTAACTGACCAACACGCACCTTTTAATGCTGTTGAGGTTAACCTTGGAGAAAAAACAGGGTAAAGAAACAAGCCAAAAAAATAAGAAGAGTGATGCAGCATGAAGGAAACCGTCAGAGTGTTAATCCAGTCACAGTTGATCTCAGGAGACTATACAATCGTCATCTGTTCATAAGGTTTGTGTTAATGACATTTTTGGTATTTTGAAATAGGGATGTGCTGCCCCAATACCTCAGATCTGTCTCTTAAAAAATATGCTTTTGCAGTTTTGTAAATCGCCCACCGCCAAACGACATGCTGCTTATGTAGACAGACAGATACCTTGTGCACGTTGATGGAGGGGAACATGTTCTGGAACATGGTAGCCATCAGCTTGATGTGCATTCCCTCCATGCCAAAGTTGCTCAGCACCAGCAATGGACTGTGAGTAAATTGCTGCTCGTGCATTCTTTGCCTCTTTAAAGACGAAACCACGTCCTTAATGAGGGAGTACTGTGAAGGAAAGAGATGCGCGTATTATTCTGCGGCACTAAACACTGACATTTCCTACTCAAATGGAAACAGCAGACGCATCAGTGCGTTTACTTTGAAGCATCACTTAACAGTCAACATAATCAAATGTCATCATTTGGGTCTGCAGGCCTTTACTGCAACTGAAAAATAAAAGTTGGAAGTGGAAAGTTGAGTTTGTTATACCTTGGTCACCTGGAAGTAGAGAGTGGGGCCTTTGGGGAGTCGGGCCAGTTTCTGGGAAAGAAAAAAGTAATGATGTTAGTAGCTCTTTTATAACTTAAAATGATTGCAACAAATGAGCTTGATGTAGGACTGGGCAATTATTTGAAAAGCATCATAAATAAGATGTAAAGCATCTAAGCATTAACTATCTAGTTCTGTCATGGCATAAATGAGAACAATCTCTTACCATGTTGACAGTGGTCGGAGTTTTAGTGAACACAATGAAGTGTGAGACTCCCAGGGGTCCTGCGACTGTTACATAATCCTTTAGGACATTTTTCTTCCGAACCTGCAATAAAAGAGGGGGGGAAACGTAGCATCATGGAATACGCTGAAATGTTTTGACTGGGAAAGAACACATAACAAAATGCCTAATGGCTGCACCTTCAGGGACCGGGCTGTGTAAGGCTCCATGACACGCCGCATGTCCATAACCAGTTGACCGACGTTCTTGCCGATTTGGCCACGATGGAAGACAAAGGAATGCGGCACGGTCCCATAAGCCTCTTCGGCAACGCGGTTGTTGGTGGCACGAGCCTTCTTCTGGTTCTTAGTCTATAATATATAGAAAAGCTGTCATTGCTCCTTTGCATATAGTGTATAAAGAACAGCACAGCAGAGAGTAAGCATTTTTATTTAAATAGGCAGCGTGATTTTTATATATTAAGTAAATCAGTGTTTTATAAATCATGTATTATGCAAACATTTTCATGATATAACAGTGCTTTGTAACATCTTTTTGCAGAAGGTTCTCAGTACTGCACACATTAAAATGTTTTTTTAAGAGTTAATAAATGGAACTGTATTCATAAAAAATATAAAAATATATAATAACTTTACATGTTTACATGCACACAAGTGTTTTCAGAATACTTTTTTTTCATAACATTCTGGGCTAACAGAGTATTTACTTCCATTTCAAGTACTTCCCTAATTTAATTTGATCAACATTGAAGTTCATGTTAACAGTTAAACCTATGGAAATTGAATTATTACTATACATCAATTATAATTATATTAGTTATGCCTGTATCGTGGTCTCAACACTGACAGTGGATCGTACAGACGTGATTTTTATACTGATTTTTAAATGGCAAACGATCGATCGCACGAAACCATGACACGTTTTTATATCGATATGTAATTATTATAAATACACTTCACAGGAGATTTAAAGGGGAAACGAATACTCGATCAACTACAGTCCCATCAGACTGCGAAGGACTTTCAAATATTAACATATAACATGTCATAACCAGTAAAAAAAAAACAAAACTTAAAGTTATTAGTATTTTAATAACGACCATGACTTTATTTAGAGAACCGAACATCGCATTAGCCTTCGCTTAGAGCAGATCGTTATTACAGTGCTATATTGCCCAACTTCTCACCTTGTTTTTCCCCATTTCTCCAAATGATCAAATAAATCCCGTCTGTGGAATTCGGCGCTAAATCTCTCATAAATTAATATTAATAAACATCAGAGGCGCGTGCTGGGTTCTCTGCCGCGTGCTCGCCTCGCGTAGCGCACACCACGTGGGCCGCGCGCACGCGCAGAGGGAGAGACGAACGGAACCGGAAGAGAAGTTGGCATGTTTTTGCAGCGCCACCGCCAGGCCTGGAGCGCGGCTCTACTGGTAACACGAAGCGGACGGAACACAGACGTAACCTCCCCCGAAAAAGGTGTGAAAACAGGCGGTCACGTATTCACACGCACAAGCCAGGGGCTGCGTGGAAACGCAGTTTAAAATGTCGTCTACATTTCAGCGTACTGTCACTGAGTACAGAACAATATGGTGCTACAAAGCAAAGAATTTTTGAACTTGGAAAATTAAAAAAAAGTCCATGGCACTTACAAAATACAATAAACGGTAATTAAATTAAATAAGCACATTTATAGCAACTGGCTACCAGTTTAATATGTTTCTGTTGCACCACTGCACTTTACTGCACCTTACTTTACACACCACCGTCACTTTGATGCACAATAACTACTGTTATGATACTGCACTGCTGCCACTTATTTGCACAAACATTATATGCTGCTTTACAAATGTTTGCACATACACTGAAACATTGTACACATAAATAGCCGAATATAGTATGTCATATTATAACCTTCTACCTCGTGCACATCCAATGTAAAATGTCAGTTTGCACCTGTTTAAATGTTTGCATATTTGCACATATACTGAACATTGTACTTGAAAATAGTCCGGATATAGTATCTGTCTATTATAACTCTACCTCTTGCACATTCAGTGTAAATGTCAATTTCAACCTGTTAAGAATACTGCATCCTGACTTGACAAACATGTTTACCTCTATGTCTGTCTCTAGCCTCTAATTATATATATATATATATATATATATATATATATATATATATATATATATATATATATATAAAAAATCCCTGTCTAGTTTAAAATGTATATTGTATATTGTCTGGTTTAAAATGTATATTGTTTTATGTATATTTCAGTATTTTTACTTATTATTGTCTATTCCATAGTCGTTAGTCGTACACTGCCTATTTATTCTCTGTTCTACTGTTCTTTGTCATATTTGTACTGAAATAACCTGACACGTCAGTTCGCCTTTCCTCTATGTATCTGTACAGTATATAGCAGAGATGACAATAAAGCGACTTTGACTCTCTGACTTTTGACTTTGAAGGCGTGTAATTGAAAGTAAAGGTGTCATCAGTTTCATATATAAATGTGTAAAGATTTTGAAGCTAACACAAAGGGTGTGACAGCTTGAGACTAAAACTGATTTACTGATTGTTATTGCACCCAAATCCTGGTTTGGTGTCATTGATCTAGGTGATGTGCATCAACTGTGCAGTTGGGTAGTTTTTTGACATTTTTGCATAATATGCAAAACCAACTTTTGTGAAACTCCTCCTAGGCTGTTTGGCTGCTTAAAGCAAGTGAAAAGAAGAAGAAGAAGGTGTAGAAGAAGGTGTCAATGAATCTGTGGATTCTGGGTCTGAGACCAAAAAATCTAAGAGCTTTTTTGCAGTTTTGTGAAAGTGTGGCTACTAATAAACCAATCAACTGTAGCATCTTTGCACTGCTTTTACCCTGCCTCCTCAAACATGAAATCTGAGGTTGGAGCATGATTCTGTGGATGTGTTACAAACCAGAATGTAGATATAATGAGGAAGGAGGACACAGAGTGGAGTTTAGGAGATTCTAAAGCAGGAAAGAGGGAGGAGGTGTCATTAGGCTACTTTATAATTACTCTCTACTCTTTGTTTACAGAGTCCACCTCGGGGGCTGACCTTCCAAGCCTGCTTTAAAACCCCCACTGTCTGTATGCTGTGCACTGCTCTTATCATCCAACACTTTACTCGAAAGATCTCTAAGAGCCGGAAATATGCTATGATTCGGCTATTCTTTTTCCGGCCTTTGTTGAGACTCATCTCTTGTAATTCTCACCAGCACTTTTTTGATTTTTCAGATGTACTAAGCAGATTTTGTTTATGCGTTAAGAACGCCACCCAGACAGAACATCACAGCATCAAGACTCCAGCAGAAGTCTTATTATTATCCAGGTAAGGCAATATTTCCAGACAAGACAACTTGATGCTGGATTAGCCATAATGTCAATGGTTTGCATTGATAACTTGTTTAATGAAGCTTAGGTGTATGTACAGTGATTGCAAACTAGAAACACTGTACGCCATCATATTTATTTTGTATTTGACCTTTTTAGACATTTAGCAAGACTTTTTACCTTTTCAACATTTTCTCCTAATTACAGTGTACAGTCTAATGAGTAATCTCTTGGGGTTAAGGGTCTTACTCAGGACCCCAGTGGATTGTATTGCCTGACTTCTGAGATTCGAACCCTCACTCTCATGGTCACCAGCGCTGGGTTTTAACCACTGCACTACCACCTCCTATATAAACAGTCTGGTGCTCAACTTATTGTTTAATTAATGAATCAATATATTCAGTTCAGTTCCATCATGTGTGCTGGGCAAGTAAGAATGTTGTTAAGAGTTTCATTTTGTTACGCATCGACTTAACATTCCATCATGAGTTGAGGAAGAGTTTGGAGATTGTTTCCTGGGACTGCTTTTCTGTTGACCGTGGCTTTGCTCATGTTGACCTGCTAATTAGCCCAGCAATAGACTCAGGCCTTCCAGAGCTAAATAGGAGCATCTGGAACGTATCAAAGCTGCAGCCACTCTCAGTTGAGTTCAGACAGTATCTTGTCTCAGTGTAACATTCTTCATGAGGCTTCTTCTTTAATCGGAGTGGCAGCATTAGAAATGCATTGTTTTTGCTTGATAAACTTCCATTTCCGAATTTCAAAGACTGGTTAGTAGTTCTTGGAGAGACTGGTTTAGATTCAGACTGAACTGGGCCAATATTCTCTGGTCTGTAACTGAGGCCACCATGGAAATAAATGTAGAGATTTTAAGTAAGCTCTATGCATTGGTCATCTTTGCCACATCTGGATTTTGAATTATAGATGATTGTGGATACTTTTGCTGGATGGTTGTTGACCACTTTAATGTGTCAAAAATCTGTATTTGTAACAGTGCTAGCAGAGCCAAGGCCTGGGCAAGAATATAGAATTTAGAAATTCTAATTGACATGATCTTGCTAATGACAATTATTTATTTATTTTTTATTAATTTCCCCTTTCAGTAGATGAATTAAACATCCTTTAAACATCCGCCAATGCCAATGGAGAAACATTTACTGGTCTTTCTCGGATTGCTAACGTTGGCAATCGAAAATTTTGTTGAGTTCTCTGACACCGCAACACCGCAGTGCCCTTCAAACGCTGTCCTGGGCTTTTCCAACTGCTAAAGCCAGCCGCTGTCTTCATCGTGCCCCAGCAGAAACTGAAGGGGGCGAAGCGGGAGCACAGAGACGGCACGGGCGAACAGCTCAGAGACGGCTAAAGGTGGGATCAGCTGGGTCAGCAGGAGCACTGGAGAGACTGCGGGAGGCCGGTTAGAGCAGGGCAGTTGCTGGCGAGCCAGGTGGGGCTCACGCAGGGAGAGAGTAGCAACATGAATGCCCGCTGGACTGCCCCAGCTGCACGCCTAACTGCTACAGGAGATTATCCAAGCAGTGAGCAAGCCGAGGCAGCACGCCTGGAGGATCTGTTGAGGAACGTGCCACCTCACAGGTAGAGCTGGGAGTTCATCGAATTGCCACTTCAAATTCAAAATAAGATAAGCACTGTTTCATGCATGTTTTCATTTCAAATAATACTGAACAAATTTACAGTACAAAAACCTTGTCAGTTAACTATGAGGATGAAGCCAAACAAAAAAACAATAATAAAATAGTTCATCATTAATCGCAATTGAGGTAAGGTAATCGTTGATTTGATTTGAGGTTGTATGCCCAACTATACTCGCAGGTCAGAAACGTCAAAAAAAGAAAGAACAGATTCCTCAAATTCAAGTTACAGGTAACTCAGAATCAAGGAACAGCTCTAAAAATCTAAAAATTGACCACACACCCAGCAGCTCAAACTTGTCGTTTGTCATTAATGCTCAAATCAACTTGTGAATGTGATTTTCCTGAAGTCATGTGGGCAAACTTTTAATGTTACTATCAGTGGGCCTCATTAACCAACCATCCCTACAACATACTTGTTCAGTTTTCATGAAGATTCACCTATATTTTATCCTTAAGATTTGTTCTCCTAAGTAAAACTGAACTTCACACGCATCATATGAAAGTCATATGAAATATTGCAGCCATCAATCATATCAAATTCCAACAACATTAATCTAATTTTTGCTACCCATTGCCAGAAACATTAAAACAATTCAATTTGATATAAGCTCAACCTTAAAACTTTGAGGCTTCATCTACCTATATCTGTCTACAGGTTCAAGAGGTTTCCAACAACTACAGAGAGCTGGAGAGGAAGTACGAGTTCCTGGCCTTTCTTCTGAATAACCAGACTCAGCTAATAATACGCTTGGAAAAAGAGTGTCAGCTCAGTCACATCACTAAAGAACAGCAAGTAAGAGGAGTCTTCACTGAAATATTGAATTTCTTTTATAATGTTTTTAGAACAATAAGGCATTTCACAATCCAAAGTCTGAGATGATTAGTGAAAATGCATGATTAACTAAAACAAAAACTTTTTGTACCAGCGGGACCAAAAATAAGAACAACAAAATTACACCTTTACACCTTTGAACATGCAGTCAGTCCAACATGGAAGGAACAAATTTGTTCTTAAAAATTACATGTTTAGTTGTTTGTGGTTTTAAAGGAGCAAATAAAGATGGTTAAACAAAAAATGTACCCTTTTTCATTTTCTTTTTTCTTTTTTTTTTTTTTTTACAGCGTTTTGTACTAGACAACTAAAAAAGTGAGTGATTATTTGTCATTATGAACACACCACAGGACAGCACGCCACAACAAAATGTGACCTCTGCATTTAACCTATCCGCAAGAAGGACAGTAAGGAAGCAGCAACAAGCTACTCGGGAGCAGTGCTTGGGGATCTGCACCTTTGCTCATGAGTACCTCAGTGGTAACTTACCCTGGTTCAACTCGTAATCTTTAGATCATGGGGCCAACACCCCACCGCCACCAACGTCTCAAAAGTTTTTGCTGAGTTCCTTTAACCTACTTCACTTTAATAAATCAATCCTCACATGTCTTTAAGCAAAAGCATACTAATCAATGAGCAGTTGGTAGCGAAACAGTCCAAGGTACTGTCCCCATGCACTGCTCCCTGGGTGCTGCCAAAAAGCTGCCCACAGCACCTTTGTAGATGGGTGAAATGCAGAGGTCACATTTCACTGTGCTGTGCTGTGTTCAAAATGGCAAACAATCAGTTTAAAATGTACAGTGAAATTAGGTGTATTTGTGCTTTGTTGTGCCCACAAACCTGCAGACACTGGGACCTTTGACTTAATCATTCTCTCTGTTAATCAGTCTGGACAGGAAACCGTTTAAAATTCAGAATCTAAACCTGCAGTAGTCAATACGTCTAAAAGAGAGCATCTCAGGGTGCTTCCCCACACCAGGAGAAAGATGTACAGCAGGAAATACAGGCATTCTTACCCTCTTCATCGAATCTTCCTACAGATGCACCGTTCCTCAGCTACCCGGTCACTAAAACTCCAGGTACAGTTGCTACACGTTCAGTTTTTAACTTCAAGTTACGACTACACAATAAACCGATCCAGCACTGAGATCCTCAAATAAACATGTGCAGTACTCACATGTCAGGGCGTACAATGTAGAATAAAACACCTCGCGGCTGCAACTTTTTGCAGCTTGGATTCAAAAGGAAAATTCCTACCCTTTTCATTTTTTATGACTCATCTCATAAGAGATCGTTGTCTGAAAAACATCATTTACCTTTAAACTTAGATAAAGTCTTGTTCAGAAATGTTATTTTTCAGCATTTTAGCTTTCCATACAGATGCACTCGCAGTAATTATTTAATGACTAATTCTTTCCATATAAAGCTATTCAAGCCATTTGGCAAATTATATATTTATGTTGTAATATGAACTAGTGTCACCAGTCAAAAGTGTTTGAACACAGATTTTCTACAGGAAAAATATTGCAGTCCTACATCAAATACCCCAACATGGATTGAGCCTTACTAGCAGGGACTATGAATCTTTGACTCGCATTGTAGCAAACATGTTAATTGTCACAGTAAAAGCATGCAGTTCAATTTAACCATGTCTTTCTCATTCTTAAAGTTTGCAAGCTATTTGGCCCTGAGCAGGAGATCAAGTTGCTTTATGATCGTCCTGTGGATAAGGTCTCTAGTTTAGGAGAGCATATGATAATGTGTATAAATGAATGTAAACATGAATCTAAACATATACTGTTAAAAACTATGAGAAATTAACATTAAATTGAAGTGTTGCTTTAATGCAATCTCATATGAAAGAGACCTACGCGAAAGTAGCTAAAATGAGGAGGACCAGAATTCATTTTTTAGTAGTGAAGGCAACTTTTCAAACACAGTAGCTTTTCGTGTGCTATATCGTGTCCTGCACTCATTTCATCACAGCAGTCCATCTTGGTGAAGATGGAAGCGAGAATCCATGACCATGAAAAGGCTATAATATAGTTAGCTACTTTTCCTCTGCCACTTGTAGTATAGCTAACTACTATATTAAAACAGTAGCCGGGTTGTTTTTAAACAGAAGCAGCTTGTGGCTTGAAAAGCTACTGTTTTAAAGTTATCTTCCCCAATATTGCAGAGGCCTAAATATTTCCATTACTTTAAACTGAACCTCTGCCCTTTATAATTTTTTACATAATCCTGACCTCTGCGCTTGTCTGAATCAGTAGCTTGTTCTGTGTATGAAACGATGTCACATTTCTTTCTGTGTACTGGATGACCTTCCATGTTTCATCTCTAAATAACAAATCAGTTGAGGCAGTTATAGACACACAAACACACACCACACAGCCCTTGAATTACAAACCAGTAGCAACCCACCATGTACATTATGAGATTAGAGGGCAGACGCTTCAGATGGTCACTTATTCAGCAACCCGCCCTCTCAAATTACAGCCACTGTATGTTAACATGTGTTAACGTGTTCTTGTAAAAGCCTGTGCAATGTAGCATTTATTACTAACAGCAGTTATAACAGTAGTTGTAATCACACAAACCAAGTATTAAATGATAACAACGTTGTTGCCTTCTGTCTGCTTCAGGTGTGTCTTTCGCCTAAGATATATATATTTTTTTTTCAGTTTAGCTTCTGTGGATAGACTACAGTGGGTTGTGTCCATATGTTGGTTATGCTGCTAGAGATCGCTGGACATTCCTCCGAAAGCAAATAGATAAGCAGATTTGGAGAGATGCTACTACCATATTATTAATTTCTATGACCTCGAGAGAGATTTGATAAACATAGCAAATTCCAGGCTGTGTCTCAGCTTCTTTGTGATGCTGCTCATTAGAGTAGATCAGTAACATTATGTACGCGCCTTATTAGCCTAGCTACTAATTGAGGGTGACCACGAGGGATCGTGAATATAAGCATTTCTGGATCATGTATTACCATTTTACCATTTTCCTGAGTTAATATAATATCTTTTGGTCCTACTGATGTCATTGATGCAACAGTGCATGGACAATGGATAAACACTAGCACAGACAAATATTGCGGGATTATAAAATATGAAATTATTAAATTCATTTAGCTTTTAGGTCACACTGTTTGTGTTTTTGTTGCTATGTGAGAATTCTGAAGATTGTGTTCTCAATTATTTTCTACTTTTCTACAAGTTTCAGGTTTCAAAAAATCTAAATCATTCAAACCACACAGCAAATGCGTAATGTGTCTATGCAGCAATGGAAAAAGATGCTGAGTTTGTGAGTGAGTAACATTTGCCTTTCTAGTCTTCGTGATTTAGAACTGGCATAATATAGAATGGAAGGTGTTTTAATTTATAACAAGTTATAATTGGTGTGTTAGAAGAAAGTAATAGTTAAATGAGCTAAATTAAAGCTTATAAATAACTTAAATTACTTGGTGTGATGCTTTCATAAGAAAGGTACATTCATACAACAATTGGTAGCACATTTTGAAGAGTTTTAACCACTTCGTGCATGAATCATAAGCAATACATCAACTTGGTTAACGTCTCAAGTGGATGATGTGCAAAACAGGATTAATATAGGTATAGCCATATTTCTTGTCCATATTCCTTGTCCATTTTAGAAAGGCAAATGCTACTATGGGTGGAGATGAAAACTTCAGGGATCTCTACATGGACAAACAGTGTGAATGGAAACTAAATCATTTGAATGACAATCTGTAGAAACCATTGCTTTGGTGGGGAGGAGTCTGGTCTTGGCTGCAGGGGGATCACGCACGCTGGTCGCCGGGGTCCGCCTCCCAGGGGTGGGGTGGCTCACAGGAGCCGGACTGCCCGGCCGGGGGCCTAGTTTGGGACTGAACCGCTTGGTGAGGGGTGGGCAATTGGGGACTCTCTGCCAACAAGACCCCTTCTTGTGGGCTCTCTGTAGGAGGTCATCGCCTTGATCTCTTAAGGACTTCTGGTCGAGAGGGCTTTGGGGCTGCTATGCTAAAGGCCCCAGTTAGTCGCTAAAGCCTTGATTGCCTGCCTGCCTATCTAATAATAATAATAATAATAATAATAATAATAATTCACCCCCCCCTCTTTGTTTTGTTTAGTTTTTTTGGTTTGGGTTTCTGTTTTTTCCCCCCCTCAATCTGTCCCCTTCCTTTTCAAAAGATGCGTCAGGGCATGTATATTTAAAATTTTTGCTCAGTGAAATTTGTAATTAAAAATAAAGTTGTCCTCCGAAGAAGGGTGGTGGTGGCGGGATTAAAAAAAAAAGAAAAGAAAAAAAAGAAACCATTGCTCACTTCTTCAAACTGCAATTTCCCCATTTTGCAACTATTTTTCCAACCACTTTCATATTTTATAATCCCGCAATATTTGTCTGTGCTAGTGTTTATCCAGTGTTCATGCACTGCTGTATCAATGACATCATTAGGACCAAGAGAAAGTATATCAACTCAGTAAAATGGTAATAAATGATCCAGATTTTTAAGTTATTTTAAGGTTCTATTGTATCTCCTTGTTATTTTTATTATTTTATTTTTAAATTTTTGCCTTAATTGCATGGTCAAAGAGCGGATCAGGATACATTTCACTGCATGTTGTACCTGTATAATTTGCATGTGACAAATAAAATCTTGAATCTTGAATCTTGAAATGCTTATATTCAAGATCCCTCGTGGTTACTCTCAATTAGCAGCTAGGCTAATAAAGCGCATACTTAATGTTACTGATCTACTCTAATGAGCAGCATCACAAAGAAGCTGAGAAACAGCCTGAAATTTGCTATGTTTATCAAACCTCATGCATTTACAGCTTTTAGCAGACGCTCTTATCCAGAGTGACGTACAACAGTGCTATGTAGTCCGTCACTGTTCTTCAGTCTTTAAAGTCAGACTTAAATCAACAACTGTCATTAAGACCAAGTTACTGCAGACTAAGTTACATACTTGAACAAAACCTGTTAAAGGAAAATGGAAGTTAGAACAAATGTATGTTAGTTGGTCAGTGTTTCTTTAAGGAAAAACAAAGTAAACAATAAGTATGTATATATATATATATGTATACTGTATATATAATTATTGTATAATTTCTCTGCCTGTAGGTCCATGGCGGGACTGCCAGCACGTCCTGGACTCTGGAGAAACCACAAGTGGCATCTACCTGCTCCGCCCTCGCAACTCCAACCGCCTGCTCCAGGCCTGGTGCGAACACGGCCGTGCCCAGGGAGGCTGGACTGTCATCCAGAGGAGACTGGACGGCTCTGTTAACTTCTTCAGGACATGGGAGCAGTACAAGGTCTGCTCTGCTCATCTTTGTTTCCTCTGCTTTGGTGCAATACATTTTTCTTTTTAACTTTAGGACAATACACTGACAATACATAAAGGATGAACTTCAAAGTAACACGTAATAAGAATCTTGTTTGTTAATGGATTATTAATGGTGCAAGCTCAAGCACCAATGCAAAAATCTTGGATTCTATATCCATTTACGTATCAAATGTCAAATTCTTTCGTTATTATGTGTGTAAGTATTATGTATTAATGTTATACAGGTCATAGTTGTATTATACATAACTGATGTATAACCAAAGAAGAACTGTTCAATTTGAGTTTGTATTAATATTGTACTGTCATATTCGAGTTCTGGCGTGATATTATGGCTCAGCAGCAGGACATTCTAGAGAATGTTTAACACAATGTTGAGGGCAAATGGAGGGTGTATTTCATGTATAAATATTAAGCTTTATTTTAAAATAATTTTTTCACATATTTTTCACTTACATCCTCATCCACCACAGCAAGGTTTTGGCAATCTGGATGGTGAGTACTGGTTGGGTCTGGAGCACTTGTACTTGCTCACGTCTCAGGCCTCCTACAAGCTCAGAGTTGTGATGGAGGACTGGCAGGGCCGGCAGGCTTTTGCTGAGTACGACAGCTTCCGGGTGGAACCTGAGAGCGACTGGTACCGTCTGCGGCTAGGCAGTTACCAAGGCAACGCCGGAGACTCCCTCTCCTGGCACGCAAACAAGGCTTTTACCACCCTGGACCGTGACAAAGATGCATACTCAGGTAATCCTGCTAATGCCTATCTAAGAACATCTTGTTATACAAAATTTCACAGTCAATAACCTGAAGTTCAGTTCAGTAAAGTTTCAAGTATAATCATAGTGAGAGTTGGGGTGGTTAGGGACTTGTCCCCACCGATCAGAAGGTCGCCAGTTCAAATCCCTGAATGGTAAAGGTACCACTGAGGTAAATATAAGCAAGGCACAGTCTCTAGGTACTGCTCCCCATGTGCTGCTAAAAAGCTGCGCACTGCTCGTTCATGGATGGGTCAAACACAGAGGTCACACTTTGTTGTGGTGCACTGTGTGCTGTCCTGTGCTGTGTTCACAATGACAAATAATCACTCACTAAAGATGATTAAAGATATAGAAAGGTTTCAGTGTCAAATGCTTAATATTTAGAATTGTGAAAGTTTTAAGGATGGAACTTGGTCTGTGTTTTAGCTACATACATGTATATTAATATAATTACTCATGTTTTATTATAGTGTGTTGCTGTGGGGTGTGGTTCATTAATATCGATTATTGTATTGCTGTGAAACAATAAGGACATTGAAATGACCATTAGATTCCAGGTCTTACTATTCAAACTTTAATGGGTTGGATGGCATAAAAAACATTTTATTGGTTAACATTTATGGTTAAATTCTGAAGCACATTCTCCACACTTATCCTCCAATGCTGACCACGTAAGGCAGTGAGACTAATGTTGGGTAAAGTAATATTAGCTAATGGGCATCAGTAGCGCCCAGTAAATATTATCCTTCAAATAAGTAATGCCATTTGAGTCTGTGACTCAGCATTGTTTGTTAACTAACATAGGCCTAACAGTACATGGTAATGTGATGTACTGTAATTAAAAGGTCTAACTACAATAAAGCAAGTGAGACAAAGCAGTTTACTAACCCTTCCTTCCTTTTATCAGGCTTTTTTGATGTTATGGTTTCATTTTGTGTGCCCCACTGTAGGAAACTGTGCCCACTACCAGAAGGGAGGCTGGTGGTACCATATGTGTGCCCACTCGAACCTGAACGGGGTGTGGTACCGAGGGGGGCACTATCGTAGCCGCTACCAGGACGGGGTTTACTGGGCCGAATTCCACGGAGGCTCATACTCCCTGAAGAGGGTCACCATGATGATTAAGCCCATTTAACAAACAATGTATATTACTTTGAAAGTTACTACTGAACGGACACATCTCCCAGATACAGAATGTACATGACAATAAAGCCTTGAAACACAAGTGATTCTGTGGAATTTGGGTAGATCTACTTAATTTTATACTTAAAGTACTTTTAGTAGTGTTAATATTGGACATAATGGACACAGATCACTATGATGTATGATCTACATTTCATCTACATTTCACCTTGTCATTCTTTGAATACTATTTTGAACAATTGACTATGTTCTGTGCTCCTCAAGACCAGCTTTTAAAAGTCTTGGTCTTGTCTCGGAATCAGTCGCATTTGTACTCCGTCTCTTCAAGGACTCGGACTAAGAGGATTCAGGATTTTATTTCAAGACCAGCTGAGACTACAAATCTGAGAATATCACTATTAAAACTCTGAAACCCACTCAGGTATTTTGTGTTGTGTATTAATTAGTGTTTTAATAACTCAGAATCTCGTTCAGAAACCACATGCGTACGTCAGAATCACAAGACTTTGAAATGACCGGACATTATATTCATTCCTCTGTGTGTGAAATTATTTCTGAATAATTCTGTGCAAAAAAACTGATGTAATTGTGTAAAAATGCATTAATTACATTATTCGTAATGTAAAAGACTCTCATATGGAACAGCATCATGCACAAAAATGTAGTTCTCTTCCAGAAAGACCAAAAGCTGCTCATTTTATAGGCCAAAATGAGTCCAAATCGGCTCAAAATGACCCTAAACTTTAACATTTTTTGATTTTTTAATTGATCAGAAAATATTTTTTTCCATTTTATAATGTTAGATAATAAAAAATAGAGACAAATGTATTATTTATCAAATAATTTTATTCTGTATCCAGTTGTTGTACTGCATTTTTTGTGTTTTACTAATGACTATGCAGATGAGACAGTGGCTTAAAAACTTTGCAGGTATAATTGTCATCATAACATATTGACAATTCCTATTCAGACTTTATTTAAAATTGCCAGCTTTGTTATGAACCATGTTCTATGTAAATGCCACCCAGACCAGGGCAAAATGAAAGTTTAGGTGGTGTAATGTGTTTTTCTGTGAAACATCACCACAAACCACTCCTTCTTCCTCAATGCGATTTGCTCCTCTAGTACACCACTACACAGGATTTCCTGTTCAGTTGTTCATCATCCTCAGTCCTAGTTAACACAGGTAGAAGTTCATTTATTAAGAAAAAAAATAATCCTGGCGTTTACGTCCATTACCGTCGACCTCATTGACTTCTTCTTTGTCATCATCATCATCATCATCATCACCATCTTTATAACCTCATTACCCATCAGTCTTGCTGTAAGGACGGACCATGTGGGCAAGTCTCCTGCTGTTTGCACTCCTAAATGGCGGTAAGTTTCCTCTGACAAACTGAAAGCAACAGTTGAAAAAAATGCCTGATGATTGTTTTTTTTGCAGACCAATTTTCCACTTCTTACGACTTGTTTCTCTCCTTTAAAAGATATGAGATGAGATGATAATGATTATAGCACACCTTCACTTTTTGATATTTATGGATGCAACACAGAAAAATAGGAGACAAAACTTTAAAATTTGTCTAGAAGGTGGCAAAACACCTTTCACAACAATTTGAAGAATCAGAAAAAGTCCTGCCAAGCCAGTGCATGCACCCCACACACACACACACACACACACACAGCCACTGGGCGTTGGTGTGAAGACATACAGTACATAGAGATAGTGTTCTTTGAGGTGTGGTCAGTGTTGCTTTTACAGAGTAACAAGTGCTTTTAACTACTTGTGGTTTTACAAACGCCAACGACCATTCACCTGCTTTCATTATTTACCATCTGCTTCTCTTTAGCAGCACAAATCGACCAGTAATATCGGATTTTATAACATTCCTCCAGTGTTTCATGTTTCTAAACAGTAGATGTCATTATTCTAAAATAATGCATCAACCATTCGTTAGAAAAAATTTATTGTTAAGAACCACTTACATATATATTTTTTGCAAAGTTCCTATTGATATTTGTTTCTGGAAAGAACAGAAACTATGATTTCAAGAGCATTCTTACACACATCTGCTTTTCTTTAATTCTACAGCATCTTATTATGTACCTACAGACTGTACAGTTGAAATTGTCCGGTGTGTAATTACTCTTGCAATATACAATCCAAACCTTCCCCGTTGAAAGGCTTGTTGTTTATTTTCTGATCAGTGAAAAAGTGTTTATTTGATATTTCATTGGAGGAGGATTATTCCTATCTGTTTTCGTCCTACATCTGTAACACTGCTGCTTTCATCTGCTTTCGTTCATTGTGCAGTATAAGATGTGCTTTTGTCTCTCTACCTGTACAGAAGCAAGGTTCTTGTCCCTAAAAAAGTGACCGGTGGTAGCCTTGTTTCAGCTTAATAAAGAAATTTTATGATGCTACACCTTCTTCTACTTCTTCTTCTTCTTTTGGCTTCTCCCAGTAGAAGTCACCACAGCGCATCAACTGTCTCCACTTCTTCCTGTCGTCCGCATCTTCCTCTTTCACTCCAGCTGCCTGCATGTCCTCTCACACCACATTTTTCCCAAAATATACTCAGCATCTCTCCTCTGCACATGTCCAGACCACCTCATTCTCGCCTCTCTGACTTTGTCTCCAAATTGTCCAACAAAATATTATGATGCTTCTATGGTTCTTTAATAGTTTAAACTTAGCCAGTAGATTGCATGTGTTGGTTATGATGGTCATTTTGGCTAGTGGAGGATATGAAATCAGTGCTTAAGTAAAAGAAAAAATGAAATCTATATTTTGATCACCTTCAGTAAAAGTAAAAAATCATTCTATAAAATATTATGTGATTAAAGGAACTCTAAGGTGATGTCATTCATCATCAGATTTCCCATTTTTGTAGACAAATTGAATGACTACAGTATACAGTGCATCCGGAAACTATTCATAGTGACTATTCAAATACCCCATACTGACAAAGTGAAAAAAGTTTATTTGAAACTTTTGCAAAAATTTTTAAAAATAAATAAACAAACATTTACATAAGTATTCACAGCGTTTGCAATGACCATCAAAAGTAAGCTCAGGTGCATCCGGTTTCCACTGATCATCCTTCAAAAGTTTCTACAACTTGATTGCAGTCCACCTGTGGTACATTGAGTTGATTGGTCATGATTTGGAAAGGCACACACCTTTCTATAAAAGGTCTCATAGTCAAGTAAAGGTCAGAACACAAACCAAGCCATGAAGTCCAAGGAATTGTCTGTAGAGCTCTGAGACAGGATTGTGTTGAGGCACAAATCTGGGGAAGGCTACAGAGAAATTGCTGCAGCATTGAAGATCCCAACTAGTACAGTGGCCTCCATCATCCGTAAATGGAAGAAGTTTGGAACCACCAGGACTCTTCCTAGAGTTGGCCGCCCGTTCACTCTGAGCGATTGGGGTAGAAGGGCCTTAGTCAGGGAGGTGACCAAGAACTCGATGGTTACTCTGACAGAGCTCCACCATTACTCTGTGGAGAGAGGAGAAACTTCCAGAAGGACAACCATTCCTGCAGCACTCCACCAATCAGGCCTGTATGGTAGAGTGGCCAGACGGAAGCCACTCCTCAGTAAAAGGCACATGACAGCCCGCCTGGAGTTTGCCAAAAGGCACCTGAAAGACTCTCAGACCATGAGAAATAAAATTCTCTGGTCTGATGAAACAAAGCTTGAACTCTTTGGCCTGAATACCAAGCATTATATCTGGAGAAAACCAGGCACTGGTCATCACCTGGCTAATACCATCCCTACAGTGAGGCATGGAGGTGGCAGCATCATGCTGTGGGGATGTTTTTCAGCAGCAGGAACTGGGAGACTAGTCAGGGTCGAGGGAAAGATGAATGCAGCAATGTACAGAGACATCCTTGATGATAACCTGCTTCAGAGTGCTCTGGACCTTGGACTGGGGTGACGGTTCATCATCCAACAGGATGACCCTAAGCACACAGCCAAGATAACAAAGCAGTGGCGTCAGAACAACTCTGTGAATGTCCTTGAGTGGCCACAACGAAATTAAGTGCAGTCCCTTAAGTGCAGTTAAGATAAGAATACAAAATTAAATAAGATAAAATATAATAAATAATAGCACATAAAACATATTGCACAAGCTTGTATTTATATCAGTGGTTATGGTGATTAGGTGTCAGTTAGAGCCCTAATAGCAGCAGAATAGAAACAGTTTTTCAGTCTATTAGTCCTTGCTTTGATGCTCCTGTATCTTTTGCCTGACGGCAGCAGTTGGAATAAGTCATGAGAGGGGTGTGAGGAGTCTTTTAGGATGTTTTCCGCTTTCCTGAGACAGCAAGAGCTGTGCAGTTCATCCAGGGAAAGTAAAGGACAGCTGATGGTCTTCTGAGCAGACTTTACGATCCGCTGAAGTGATTTCCTCTGCGCTGCTGTACAGCTGGAAAACCACACACACAGGCAGTAGCATAGTATGCTCTCAATAGAACAGTGATAGAAGGACACCAGCATTTTTGGGGGATGTTATTTTTCCTGAGGACTCTGAGGTTTGAGGTATTTTAAAAGAGCTCTTAAAATTCTATTCATGTTATATCAGCACTTGGCCCAATCTGCCTGATGCCTAGTTTATTACTGTGTGATTTGGTGTGTTAAAGTACGTTTTTGTATGTACTTTTGTATCAGTTTCGGTCAAGTGAATGTGCTCAACTCAATTTGACTACTCAATTTTAGTAGTTGGTAGCGTAACGGTTAGGGATTTTGCCTGTAATCGGAAGGTCGTCGGTTTGAGTCCCGGAGCGGTAAAGGTACCACTGAGGCACTCAAGAGCAAGGTACCATCCTCCTCGGGCACCACTACCAATGTTAGTTGTCCACTACTCCTTCATGAATGGGTTAAATGCAGAGGTCACATTTCATTGTGGTGCACTGTGTGCTGTGCTGTGGTGTGTTCACAATAACAAATAATCACTCACTTTCACTTTTCTGCCTCATTCACTGATTACAACTTTATGTCCACAGCTGTGGCAGACAATTGCTCTGACCACAATTACCTTGAGTTTGATCCTCCAGCGCTTGTGGTTCGGTACGGAGAGCCCGTCTCTGTAAGATGCTACTCCACAAAGTTCAGTGACTTGAACTGGACTGTTCCGGTGGAAAATGTGATTGTTGATCAATCGAACGCAACCTGGTCTACTAAGAGCCTTACTGACTGGGCGATAGAGCCTCAGTGCTATGGACAGTTGGCTGATGAGCAATGCTACAAAGCACTTCCTTTTACCATTTACAGTGAGTATTCCATGAAACACACAAAGTCAGATCTCAGTATTTTTGTGAGGTACTTAGGGTTGCAAAGGGAATTATGGGAATTTACAGGATTTAATCTTAATTTATGGGAATTAATGAGAACTAACTAGAAATTTTGGAAAATTTAAAGAAACTGAGTCATATACCCACATAAATGTAAACATTTATCTTAGTCATAAATAGACATGCATGCAATAGGATGCTATTGAAAAAGACTTTTAGCCTTTTGGGGTGAGAATGGAGAATTGGTTGTGCAAGTTCAGAAAATAACAAATCTGTGCATCCTCGGGGGGCATGAGAAACCCATGTTTTGGGGGACAATCAGGTATTTGCCACCGCCTAATGACCTTCACACACAGTGTTGAGCAAGACCCATCAGTCCAAGTTGCTTTAGGGAGACTGTTACTGTGATTAGAGAATGGAAGTTTCTCTGGATATGAGTCTCTGCTAAATTCCATAACTGTCAATGTATCTCAATTGCTTTGAAAAAATCCCTGCTGTTTTCCTACAGAAATCCCAGACAATGTGTCCATCAGCATTGTGAATCACATCGGGCCGTTGATTGAGAACAATGAGTATAAGCTCCGCTGCGATGTTCAGAATGTTGCTCCTGTTAAGCTTCTCACTGTAAAGTGGTACCAAGGACAGACTCTAGTGAACAGTTTAACATTTTCTGACCTCAACAAGACTCCAGTCAATGTGTCTCCTACACTTTCGATCTTTGCTGACATAGCTAAAGATAAAGCTCAATACAGGTGTGAAGCAGTGCTGGAACTAGGACCAAACGGACCTCAGACCCCTACAATGCCATCACTTCCTATCAACATTGCTGTGTACTGTGAGTGTTTCACACATTCACAGCATATAAATATTTACCCCAAATATGTCATTTTCCAATAAATCATGAACATTCAGATACATTTTACACAATCTTTTTTAAATAAGCCTCCTGTCCTTTCTAACATTTTTGTTTTCATTATTAAATTTGAAGTATCTTTGTGTAACTCTGCAGATGCCCCCAAGGTTCTGGAGTTTCGAAGTGAACGAGTAGTGACACCAGTGGGCTCCACTGTCAGCCTGACCTGTGGCGTTGAAGGAAATCCAGAACCGGAAGTGGAATGGCTCTTTAATGATACAGAAATCAGTTCGGGACCATGGGGTATACTGACGCTTTCTGGAGTCACGGCTGCCGATTCCGGCATTTACAAATGCACTGCAACAAATGAACTTGGGAATCTGAGCACGGTTGTGTTACTGCAGGTGAAAGGTGAGTCTGTCGATGATTTTATGTTCTTTAGAGATTTTTAAGAATTTAGAGATATTTAAGAATTCCAAATTCTTATGTAATGCTGCATTGTAAAATCTGATGAGTTATTTCAACTGAAACTGATTGGCCTAAATTGTTTAAGTTAAACTTAATCAATTTAATCTTAAAAATGAATTTGAATTGAGTACAAGTTACTCATGTCATCACTGTTATAGTTACTTAGGTAAATAAAGTTAAGAGAGCCAAGTCAGTTATTTTAACTAAAATATATCAAGTTCAAGGTTCAAGCTTTATTGTCATCAGTCGCTTTATACATGTACAAAGTGTGATGAGACAGTGTTTCCCCATGGCCCCGGTACAACATATAGTAACACAGAACATTACATTCAACAGGACAAAAGGTGCAACAAGCAACACAATAAATAAAGTACGAAAGTGATGAGATGGAATGTAAAAAAGTATTGCTTAGTGTATGATTTTAAGGCACATTGGCAGCATCAGCATCTAAGCAGCTTATAACAGATGAAGTGCGAGAGCATCACAATACCAAACAATCACAATAAATAGACAGAACAATAAATACACAACACTCCAGTACTATTTGAAGGAGGGGATGTAAATCTTAATGACTGATATTGCACATGATTGTTATACTGCACGGGGTTGATATAGAATTGAAGACATAATTTGAGGAAAGGTGAATTACAGTTATTGTATTAACACTAGTGCATCTGAGTGTGCCTGATGTAAACAGTAGACATATTAAGTATTTTGCACTAATATGTAGTATTTTTGTAATTTATTTAAAAAAGCGAGACTAATATGTACTACTTCACATCTACTTCAAATGATGCAAAATCTAAGTACAGTCAAATCTTTTGAGTTACCACATAAAAAAAACATTTTTCAGTTAGCTTAATTTATGAATGACGGGGGGCACAGTGGCGCAGTGGTTAGCGCTGCCGCCTTACAACGAGAAGGTCCTGGGTTCGAACCCTGAGTCGGCCGTAGGGCCTTTCTGTGTGGAGTTTGTATGCTCTCCTCGTGTTCGTGTTAATTAGTGATTCTAAATTGGCCCTGTAAGGTGTGATTGTGTGTGTGCCCTGCGGTGTGTTGGCGCCTGCCCAGGGTGGTCCTCACCTTGCGCTCATAGTTTCCGGGATAGGCTCCTGTCCCTGTGACCCCAATAGGGATTAAGCAGTTTGGATAATGAATGAATAATTAGGGGACCATGCAGTGGAACTATTGTTATTGTGCCGATTTTTTTTTTCTGCCTTAAAATGCGTTGTGGAGAAAAAACTGTAAAACATACAGCTTTGAAATTTGGCAGGTAGGTCCTGTACCCCACCCACTTCTCAGGCAAAAAAAATTGCACCAAAATAAGCTATTTTGCAATTTTCCAAAAAAAATTAGCATTTTGCCGAATAAATGGTTAACCGTAGCTCTGATTCTCAAAAATCTTATATCATCTTATTCTTTGGTTTAAGACGAATTTTTTAGACCCTTGCCTCTATTTCTGTCTTATTTGATTTTTCGCTAATTTGCATAAAATGAAATCCCAACTTTTTCGAACTCGTCCCTGGATTTTTGTCCAATCTGCATGCAACTGGTATTATTTGAATCCCAAGACACTCTTCTTTAATTATTATCGAGCACATTTTTAATTTAGGTCTTCATTTTTATGTAATATGCAAATAAATGGGCTCGGCTTGGTGTAGGACTGCAAACCCATACACTCATAGAAATTTGGCTCTGGGTGGGCAACAGCTTTGAAATTTGGCAGGTAGATCCTTGACTCTACCCAATACTGAGGAAAACAATTACTTTACTTTACTTTTCCATATTTCCACATTTCACACATCACGTACTTCTCAGGCAAAAAAAAAAAAATTGCACCACTCTACCACCTGGTGGCGCTAATAAGCTATTATGCGTTTTCCATAATAACTTTTGAATCGTAGCTCTGATTCTTAAAAATCTTATATTATCTTATTTCTTAGGTCAAGACGAATCTTAATAAACCCTCGTATCTATTTCTCCCATATTGGATTTTTCTTTAATCGGCATAGCTAGTCAACTAGATCCTGGATTTTTATCCAATCTGCATGTAACTGGCATTATTTGAATCCCAAGACATTCTTCTTTAATTATTATCGAGTATATTTTTAATTTAGGTCTTCATTTGGCTGTAATTTTTAAATAAATGTGCTCAGCTTCGTATAGTAATGCAATGCCACACACTGAATATCACTCTCTTATAGTAATTATTAAGCCCATTTTCAGGTATTTCTTTATATGGCTGCAAAGCTTCACTTCAAAGTCGATATCCCACTTATTGGCGCCATAATAAACTATTTTAAAGTTAGCTTAATAAGTTTTGAACCATGAATACATGGAAAAAAATATTAAAGATATCAAATCTCAACATATATGTACTTCAATTCG
Source organism: Distichodus sexfasciatus (assembly GCA_032718565.1). Classification (NCBI taxonomy): domain Eukaryota; kingdom Metazoa; phylum Chordata; class Actinopteri; order Characiformes; family Distichodontidae; genus Distichodus; species Distichodus sexfasciatus. Next base: position 429,821 of record JAVGVS010000023.1, on the reverse strand, counting down.
TAAAAAACTGATAAAGCTGCAAACTGCATGGCCCCCGTAATAACTGTTTGCAGTTATATTTCATAAATGGGTTTACCTCAATTTTTAAAGTATTTAGTAACTGTTTTACAGTGTAGCTTTACACCATATTGTTAATCTATCATTCACCTGTGAAACTAAATTGCTCTTTATTTGATGTAATGTCTCAAATTGTTTCCCACAGAGATACCAGACCAAGTGTCCATTAGGGTTGTGAATCACACTGGCCCGATGTTGGAGGGAACTCAGTACGAGCTCTGGTGTGACATTCCCAATATTGTTCATGTTGATTTCCTTACTGTACTCTGGTACAAAGGACAGTCTCTACCGGGGGGAAGAGTGATTGAAAACAAAATCAAGACCATGGTAAACGTCTCATCTCCATTCCAGTTCTCTCCCAACAGAGCTGATAATGGAGTTCAGCTTAGGTGTGAGGCAGAAATAGGCCTGGGAGGACATGGACCTCAGATTCTTACAGTGAAATCGGATCCTCTCAGCATTAGTGTTTACTGTAAGTCTCTCACTTATCCAGGATCTAAAGATCTTCCTTAAAAACCTACTTGATATTATTACATTGCTGTTCACTTCACTTATCCTTTCCCTCCAGTATCTCAAACAATATAATACAATACAAAGGTACCATAATAAGACAGATAAAATTAAAACATTAAAATAAGTAGACAATCTGAAATAAGAAGACATGATAAGAAACTGTATATAAAATGTAAAAAGACACTATAGGCTGGTTTCTTGCCCATTGATTAAGCATACTCTTGGACTAAGTTGTAGTACCAATGGAGATTTACCATTCAAACTCAAAGCTAGTCTAGGACTAGGTTTAATCCTCGACTGGGAAATTGGTCCTATAAATACACACATATGTAAATACTGTAGTAAAAACACTTTATATTTACATACCTGACCTATAATTGCCTATAATGATGTCTAATAATATATGTATTGCTCTGGAAAAAAGTGACCACATCACTGTTAACTCTTCACTGACTTTGCAATATGTGGCTGTTAGTGTAAAATGTACAGGATGCTATTGTTTTATGAACTATTGCAGTTTCAGGTCTGTGAAAAATAAGAAAGCAGACCATATTTTTAAAATATATATAACTACAATTTTGTTTTTATAGCAGCTATTCCATGTGTTATATTCTAACACCTATACACCTGATTCAGTTAGCTGATTAGAGGAAACAGACCTCAGCAAATGAGGACACTGTGAACTTGTGGACCATATTCTTTTAATGACATCATTGTAAAATTTTTACACAGACACACAGTCACAAACTGTAAAACCAAGCAATCAGAAATAAAGTGAAGTGGTTTCTTGTGTTATGTCTATTTCCACAGATAGCCCTGACTTTGTGGAGGTTATAACTGAAAATGTATTAGCACCAATTGGGTCCTTTGTCATGCTGCCCTGTGACGTTGATGGGAATCCAAAACCAAATGTGACGTGGACATTTAAAAATCAAATTAAGACTAGTGGAGTACAACAGAGTTCGCTGAAGCTTTCTGGTGTTACTTCTAGTGAAACTGGCTTATACCAATGCACTGCCACAAATGCATTTGGGAGCAAGACCAACACTGTCCTTCTGAATGTGAGAGGTGGGTCTTTTGGATGATGTATGATGATATGTCCCTCACACTTTAGTAGATATAACAGAAATAACAACAACAACAACAACAACAATAACAACAACAATTATTATAATATAATTATAATTAGTATTATAAGCAACATTTAAGCTTACAAATGTAATAAGTTTAAGCTGTTTTTAGAATCATGAACCTAATAATAATAAACATATGTCTAGCATCATATGCATTTCACATCACATCCCTATTAATTTTTTTAATTAATTAATTTTCCTTGAATAGTTGTTTGGGGTACCACTCTAGTATGATAATATATTGACTATAGTCACTGAATATTTTTGAAATGTAATTTTTCTCTTGAGTAATTAACTATTAAGCAACATGCCATGAATAAGCACCAGGCAAATGTTTCTAACAATGAACAATGCCTTCTAATTCCAGATAAAAAATTGTCTGACTTCAGCAGAAAAAATACTAATGAATTGATGGTGTCTTCTGGCAGGTGAATGCCCCATTGCTTTTGACCCTCCCAAACTGACGATTCAATTTGGAGCTCCGGCCTCAGCAAACTGTACCACCACTATTCGGCACATTGGCATGGGCTGGGAGGAACCTCAGGGACCAGTGGGCACAATGTCTGATTTGCAGTCGATCAGTTGGACTGAGGAAAAGCTTCTGGATTGGGAGAAACGACTATTTTGCTTTGTCAAGCTGTCTACATGGCAACAATGCAGACGCGCTCTCCCGCTTATTGTGTACAGTGAGTTTCACCTTGACACTGCTACACAAAAACACATGTTCATTCATCCATCCATTCATTATCCGAACCACTTATTCTCAACTGGGGTCGCGGGGCGACTGTAGCCTATTCCGGTAACTTGTGGGCGCAAAGTAGGAAACAACACTGGGCAAGCGCCCGCACACCTTACAGGGCCAATTTAGAGTCGCCAATTAACCTAGATTGCATGCCTTTGAACTGTCGGATGAAACGGATCATCTGGAGAAAACCCACGTGAACACGGGGAGAGCATGCAAACTCCACACAGAAGGGCCCCACGGCCGACCCGGGGTTCAGGACCTTCTTGCTGTGAGGCGGCAGCGCTAACTACTGCGCCACCGTGCGGCACCAAAAATAAATGTGCATACATGAAATAAATGTAAATATCTTTTGCCTCCAGAGACTCCAGACAACGTGTCCATCAGCGTTGTGAATCACACGGAGGTGGAGATGGTTTACGCCAGACAGCATGAGCTCCGTTGTGACGTTCACAATGTTGCCCCTGTTGAGTTCCTCACTGTGAACTGGTACAGAGAACAGACCCTGGTGGATAATTTCACATTTTCTGGATCCACCAAGTCTCCTGTCAACATGCTATCTACACTGAAGATGACTCCCTACATAGCTGATAATCTAACTCATTACTGGTGTGAGGCAGTGCTGGATCTAGGTCTAAAGGGATCTCTGTCTCCTCATTCAGTGAAATCACGTCCTTTCAAGATTATGGTTTCTGGTGAGTTTTTAGTCTAAATTGTTAACCATTCAGTTGTAAATAACCACTTATTTTTCTCATCAGTTGTACTTTGTTACTATGCTTGAATATCATTTTGAGCACTTAACGCTCACAGCATTTTCCATATTAAATAAGGTCATGTAATGCAAATGTACTCAAGTAAATTTCTATTGACACAACTTTGCAGTGAGCAAAAAACATTTTTCTTTTGGAAATTGATATCAGTAGCAGAAGTCACAAAATGCTATCTCTTCAATTTTACATGCAAAAGCATGTAAACATAGCTTTTCTCGACATAGTTAACATAACTTGCTTGATAAATGAGGTTTTATGTAGCCAGCGAATAGATACAAGTATATTGAGGGGATTGCATATGTTATATAACAAGTTATGTCGCAGGGATCATAAGGCATGTCGCAGGGATCAGAAGCACCAATGCAAGGTATCCTTTATTCAAAGCAAACAACAAAAATTGGCAGAGTGGCCACAAAACTGAAAATCTTCTCTTTTGAAATACACAGAACAAAGCATGCCTATGGGGTAGCGTAAAGGTGGATCGACACACAAAAAGGAGAGACATTCCTGAAAAGGGGACTAACAAATCTGAAACAAACACAAACAATAAGCAAAGCGATGCTAAAATATTAAACCAAAAGATTAATAGAACAGTAAATGAGAAGTAAGGAACTTAACCAGAACCAAAGAACAAAGAGATATTGTAAACCTAAGAACAAAGAACTAAGTAGAAACAAGTGTAAATAATTATGAGCAGGACAGAAGGAAATGACTGATATGCCACATGTGACACCCTTAGCAAAAAGTAGTTTATTCAAGTGTACTACGAGTATTATTAAGTATTATTAATATATAATATACTAAAACTGAGGCAGTATACTTGAAGTTTACTTTTTATATACTATATTTTATATGCTTAAGAATAGTATAGTGAAGTATACTTGACTTATACTGATAAGTATAAAGAAAAGTCTACTTAAGTCTAAAAGTATACTTTTGTAATCTTAAAATGACCTTATAAAGTATACTTAAAGTATACTTTTATAAACTTAAAAATGTTCCAATTTAGTCCGAAGAAGTATTAAATTAGTATACTTTCTAGTACACTACAAGGTACATGGTACATGGTCTGTAGTATACTTGCTATACTTATACTCAAGCATACTTAATAAAATGAACTTCAAGTATACTACTTTTTGCTAAGGGCAGACACAAGAGAGGGCAGGGATGCCCTCCAGTGACTGACTGGAGAACAGTTTGTAGGACAGCTAATATAGCTAAAAATGAAACATAAGTTTAAACCCCTCATTTGCTTTCATTCATTTTGAACTGCCTTAGCACTTTGAACAGACGAAGATCTGTCTTTCATATGGATTTGAAAAATACAAATATTAAAATATTATCATATAACAAAATTGAAATTTTCAGTCTTCATGTAGCTTTAATGAATTGCCTTGTGTTTCGGCAGATGTCTGTCCTCTTACAATTCATCCTCGTGAACTGGTGGTTGAATATGGATCTTCAGCCTCAGCAAAGTGCTCCACGTGGGCCTCACATGAGGGAATGGCCTGGGAGGCGTCTCAGGGAGGAAAAGACATGGAGCAAAATGTTCAGCAGTCTATCTGGAATGTAACGAGTGTTCAGAATTTTGACATAAACCCAATGTGCTACATAAACACACGTGATAAACAGTGTGACCAAACCCTTGCAGTTACTTTGTACAGTGAGTGGTGGTTTTTTACCTGTTGCTTTTGACGTATTTTTATTTACATTTTCCTAATTTCATGGGCACTGGAGTAACACAGGGTTAAAGGTCTTGCTTGATGGTAGTGCTGGAGCTAGGATTCGAATCCTCAAGCTCTTGATTCAGAGGCCAGTATCCTAACCTCTAGACCACCACCACCCCATTATTCAATGTCTACATTTATATTGTTTACCAGGTGCACTTTTCCTGAGTGAACAATGACTTGGGGTTAAGCCCCTTTTCTGTTGGTATAATGGTCGTGTAGTGGTTTGGGAGTTGACCCCATGATTGGAGAGTCGTCGGTTCAAGTCCTGGACCAGTGAAGCTACCATTGAAGCACTCCTGAGCAAGGAACTGTCCCCACAGACTGCTCCCTGGTCGCTGCCCATGTCAACTGCCCACTGCTCCTTCATGGATGGGTCAACGCCTCGGGGTGATACCTTGCTCATGAGTATCTGAGTGGCGGCTATAAAAGTTCAGGATTCAAACCGGCAAACTTCCGATCATGAGGAGACTGCCCTAACCATTATGCTACCAACTGCATCAAGTTACCCTGGAATCTTACACCTATACCACTGTTGAGGCCCTCAGCAAGACCCTAAACCCCAAGTTGCTCCAGGGAGACTCTACCTGCAATTAGAAAATGAGTGTCTGCTAAATGCTATAAATGTAAATGTATCTTCATTATCATATTTATACTTGCAAAATCCTTGCTGTTTTCCCCCAGAGATTCCAAATGTGTCCATCAGCATTGTGAATAATACTGACACGTTGATTGAGGATAATCTGTATGAGCTTAAGTGTCACATTCAGGGTGTTGCTCCTCTTGAGTTCCTCACTGTGAGTTGGTACAAGGGACAGGCTCTAGTATTGAAAACCAAATTCTCTGGCCCCACCAAGACTCCAACCAATGAATCTTCTAAACTCATGATCACTCCAAGAAGAGATGATGATGGAGCTCAGTACTGGTGTGAAGCAGTGCTGAATCTAGGACCAGCTGGACCTCAGACTCCTCCTACAGTGACTTCAGATCCTTTTATCCTGACTGTGCTCTGTGAGTACTGTCCTGAATGAATGTAGACAATGTATAGTATATCATCTTCCCATTTTAGAGAACCAAGGCCGTTTACTCTCTCATTCTTTTTCAGATAAGCCCATGGTTTCATGCTTAAACTGGTCTCCAATGCTGAACACCTCCCTGGAGTTATATCCGCATGCTGTTACGGCTAATCCAGCCCCAGACAAAAAACAGTGGTTTCGAGGAGGGTCTCCGGTCAGCTCCACTGTTCCTCTGAATAGCAGAGATTCTGGACAATATAAATATGTTGTCTCTAATGCCATGGGCAGTGCAACCTGCTTCACAACCATCACAGTGGAGTGTGAGTCGATTTGCTTGCTTTTTAAACTAAGAGTATTAGGGACGCTACCTTTTAAAAAACTACTTATGATTAAAAGTAGCAAAGCTGCAGCCAGGCTACTGCTTTAATATAGTCACTACACAAGCTACAGAGAAAAAGTAGCTAACTAAATCAATGCTATTTCAAAACAGCTGGTTCTTACTTCCATCTTGGTGGATTCCATTCTCTGACTCCATCACAGAGCTACGATGCTGTGATGCAATGAGTGTCCCTCTTTGTATTAGAACATTACGTTTGCTACAAATGAATCCAAAATGAAGTTTAAAAAGTAGAAGTGCTGCTCTGTCGTGTCAGATGCTAGTGAATTCTATGTTGTATTTTTTTGGTTGAAAACGTTTGGGACAAACTTTACAATAGATGACAATGCTGTTAGCATCTTGGCTCCCTCACCTTTTCTTCACTTTTCTGGTAGCCCTTATGAGCCAATTATTAATTGTATTGAACTTTAATGTAGGGTGCCACGGTGGTGCAGTGGTTAGCAACCCTGATTGGGATTAAGCGGTTTGGACAATGAATGAATGAATGAACTTTAATGTTATTACTGCTTTTGACATGAGTCCTTATATTCCTTGTTATCTAGGAGTTTGGGTGCTTGTGTGAGAGTATGATTGTGTGAGTGTGTGTGCCCTGCGGTGTGTTGGCGCCTGCCCAGAGTCGGTTCCCGCCTAGCACCCATTGTTTCCGGGATAGGCTCTGGTTCCCACGACCCCGATAAGGATTAAGCGGTTCAGATAATGGATAGATGGATGGATGGATTTTGGGGGGATACTTATGGGGATACTTAATATCTGCCTTACCAGCCACTTAGGAACATCTGCCTAAGTGGCTGGTTAGTGCACATAATCTACAGTACTGTGCAAAGGTTTTAGGCAGGTGTGAAAAAATGCTATAAACAAAAAATGCTTTCAGAAATATAAATAATGATTGTTTATTTTTATCAATTTACAAAATGCAAAGTGAGCGAACAAAAGAAAAATCTAAATCTTCAAACCAGCATCAATTCTTATAGGTACACTTGCCCAAAGTCAGGGATTTTGTAGGATTATAGTCATTATATTATTTTGTAGTCATTATATTATTTTGTAGGATTATAGGATTATAGATCTGTGGTTAGTTCTCCAAGATGTTTGGAACAACCTACCAGTTCCTTTGTAGGTTCCTTTAAAAACTGTGTGCAAGTGTACCTAGAAGAATTGATGCAAAGGGTGGTCACACCAAATATTGATTTGATTTAGATTTCTCTTTTGTTCATTCACTGCATTTTGTTGATTGATGAAAATAAATGATTAACACTTCCATTTTTGAAAGAATTCTTTGTTTACAGCATTTTTTCACACCAGGCTAAAACTTTTGCACAGTACTGTACTTCTTATTTCATGATTTCACCAACTTTACAAGTGAAACTGATAACAGTCTGCTTTCTCTTAGATGGCCCCAAGTTCAACTGTCCTCCAAGTTTCAGTGAGAGAGAACATACCATACTCCAAAAGAACTGCACAGTCATGGCTTCTCCTGTAGCTAAGGTCTCTTGGTCCAAAGATGGCAAAGAGGTTCAACCCCCACTTAAACTTACACGGAAAGACAATGGCTCCTACACCATAACTGCACAGAACAAGCATGGCTTGAAACAACACGTTTTGATTATTAACGTCTTCTGTAAGTTCCTTTGTTAATGTTTTCTGCAAAGGGAGAATTTGTTTCATATATAACAAACCTCTTACCAGTATTTCAGTCTCTACTTGCTGTTTTTATACAAATGGGCTTTAAAAAGGCATTTCTTGTATGGATCTAATTTATTTTTATTTTTTATTTTTTTACCTTTTTCAACTTCCACTGCTATTTGTTTTGCCATGCCTTTGTCATCAGAGGTGTTTCTGTGCCATTTATTTCATGTTTGTCGCTATGTACAGATGGCCCAGAAATTCAGCTCTCCACAAATCACTCCAGAGTAGAGGTCTTGGAAGGGCACAACATTTCTCTGGGCTGCAGCGCTGTTGGAAATCCGCAACCTCAAATAAGATGGAGCTTTCAAAATCAAAGCATGACCACTGGGTGGCAAGAGAGTACACTAACAATTTATCAAGCCACGTCTGCTGATGTTGGCACATATACTTGCACTGCCACGAATGACCTGGGGAACCAGAACAGGACAGTTTCAGTGGAATTGCAAAAAGGTAGGTCTCTATTTACTGATAAGAAAACAGAATAAAATTTATATCACCTTTATAATCATATGTATGATTTATTTGATGCAATCCTGATTGATCTATTCTGTTTTTGGTGTAATTATTTGAATTTTTTGTCTCTTCTTTTTTAGGTCCAAAATCATTACAACCAGTAATTACTGCTGTTGTCGTCATCAGTTTTTGCATTCTTTTCCTTCTGTTGTTCCTTATCTGGTTTTGGCGCAAGAGACAACGGACAGGAATATATAGTGTACAGTCTAATGGTGCAAGGCAAGCTGATATGCCGTTGCTTGAACAAAAAAAACTAGATGAAGTAAATGAAAAGTAAAGGACAAGTGCAATAGGGTCTATTATTGTGTAGACGGGTGATTTTTTGAAATCTAAAGAACAGACATGAAGATAACACGTCCACCGGACAGAGTACCAGAATTTGGATTTTTTTTTCTGTATATTCCTTTGCTTTTGGGGCTTTCAGGGGCATATTTTTAAAGAAAGGTTTGTTTTGTTAATAAAAGGATGAATTGTGTGTTCACAGATACATGACTGATGTAAGATTAATTCTTTTCATCTTGTATATGTTTGAAACCTGTTCTCATTAGCTGTACAGTTAAGCAGTAAATTCACTTAAAGTTAATAAAAATAAAAAAATCACATAAAAACTATTACAATGCTAATGTGTATGATTAACTACAATGAAGCTTATTTTAACACTAGAAAAAAACATTCTTTATTAAGAAGTCAATTGCTAGTGCTATTATATAAGAGCAAAAAATATCATAATGACGAAAAGAAAAAGTTACATTGGAATTGGTGTTTATTCCAAAATGTTTTAAACGAACAGCATTGATGAAGGACTCATGTTTTATGTTAGATGACAAATACAGAAAAATAAAAAGAACAAAGACAAAAATGCCTGAGTTGTCCTCTCTTGAACTTCATCAAAAAAGTCTTAAATGTGAGTAAATCATACCAGACTTCTCGAATCGAAATCTCAGTGTAAAAGATCGTTATCTGATATCGATTTGAGTCGAGTCGAATTAGAAGTTGAGAAAGTCACTGTCTGGGAAACGAAGCTGCAGTTCGCTCCTCATTCGCGATTTCGGTTCCAACTTAAATGGATTGCAAAATAGCACTGAGCCGCCAGGAGGGAGAAGTCTTGACTCATTTTAGCGTTTTTAAGTGCAGATACTTGTTCATTATCTTACGCTTTATTGTAAAACATCAGACATGTTTAATACTTTTAACAATATAATTTTAGGCGATATGTCTACCAATTAACTAACTGAATGCTAAATGTGTGAAAATTTACATATTTGTGCAGCATTTTATAATAATGTTCTAAATATGCCATACAAATGACTGAATAAATGATTTTGGACTTTCCTCTTCCTTTATTTCAAAACGTCTAGAGAAATTGACATTACCGGGTTAGAGTAATGATATGATACAGTATGACACAGTGTTAGTAAAATTATATCCATGAAATTTTACTGTAGCATTTTCAAATAATCACCTCCTAAACTTGGCATCTCAGACCATTCTTTATGGACCTGAATGCATCTCTAGGCCATTTCTGAAGACCTCTCTGCCAAGATGATTCCAAGACTCGAATCTGAATCATATGAGTAGAGTTTGAGTAGAACGGAGAGACACTCGATTCGTGAATATGGAACTGCGTTTTCGGTTCTATTTCAGTAAGACCCGTTTTCCTTCCGTACATTTTGTTCTGGGAGTCGGGAAGCGAATCGAAGAGTCGAGTCAGAATCGGAGTTTGAAATCGAACATCACTAACGAAATGCGTGAAAAAATGACGTCAGAATCGATTCGCGGAGCTGGAATTGCGCTCCGGCTCCTTTAAGGATCACGACTTGGCGGTGAGGCGGATGTGAAAGCTGCTCGAGCTCTTCGCTCTGCGTCGCCACGAAAAATTATTTTCCCGAAGGAAAGGAGCTTATTAGTTAGTTAGGGTTTTAGCCGATATTATCACATCCCCGCAGTCTTATGTGCGAAATTAAATGACAAACATTAAGGGAAATACACATTTCATGTCTGGCGTTGGCTTTTCCGAGACCTGCTAAGTTTGGGAAAGTTTTCGAGCCCACAGAGGCGGTTGATAAGAGGCTGGACATGGACTGGGGCACGGATCTGTGGGTGAGTTTACTGCAAAAAGGAGCTTTTATTCTTGATCTAAAACTTTAGAACACGAATTTAAAAGTTATTCATTTTTAGTTATTTTGTGCAAAAGCAGAAATTGACAACTGCATGTCGTTGTAACTTACGGTTTATTACCAAAAAAAAAAAAAAACACGAGTTTTGTCGTTTTGGGTATGATTTTTGCAGTTTCTGCAGCAGGGACAATTTCGGATTTATTGTTTTTTTTTTTTTTTTAATTAAATATTGTTATATTTTGACTCAAATAATTAAGTTGAGCAAAAGCCATTAATCGTTTGAATTCTGCACGGAATTTATCGTGTTTTAAAATCCTAAATAAATCCGGATTTAGGCTACTTTTTGTCTGAGGGTTTTTTGTTTTTTGTTTTTTTTTTAATTTCGCAACGTTTATATATTAGTTTTCCAGCTGTTGCACATTGACACTAACTCGGCGGTATTTCAGAACCAGTACATTATTACATTTTTGCTCTTTATTTATTTTTTTTTTTTTACCTTTAATAGTCTATTTTAAATCCCGATCTTAAACATTTTTGTGTCGATGTGTTAATTAGGGCTTTCAAATGAGGACACGCTGATGTGTCCCAGAGTTGAGAAGCTTCAAAAAGAAGTTCCACACCAACTTCTCGTAGCAAAAATCTTGGTGAGGTTCTTGCGGTTTGGAACCTCGGGAAAGTCTCTGACTTTGTAACGTTAATCCTAACCTTTGTCTTCTTTAGGTGTAGATGATGATTAAAGAAAAATGGATTTTCATCTTGACTATGAGCTCCACTTTTGTAAATGGAGCACAGTGCCGGAGTGGGTGGGGTTTTCTGACCCCATTAAACCTGTTCCCTCTGGGCCTCTCTCTCTCTCCTCTGTCCCCTTTCCATCTTCTGGCCTTCAACATCAGCTAATTAGTTTTGCCCTAATTCATTGGCATGTCACTCCATCCATGTTTATATTCAGCTTTAAAAAGATCATATCGAAGATATGGATGTAAATCTCAAATTTCATCCCGATACGATATTACATCAATTCAGTGGACAAAGATTCGATGTCTGCCGATAATCTGGGACGATACGATTCTGAGTTGATTCATATGAGGCAGTCAGTACGTCACAATAACATGTTTATTTTATTTACTTCAACTTCAAACAGTAATGCATGCAATTTCGACCAAGTTTCATGAGTTTTTTATTTCTGTTTAACTGCTTGAGCCCGTTCGCCCCGGTACCGGGGGCAGAACGGGAAGTCTTTAAATAGTTGGTAAACGTAAACAAACATATGCATGCGGCACATCAGAATCTCGTCTAAAAATGACAAACAACAAATTCCACCTAAACATAACACAATTCCAACGCCAAACACATAAATGAACAAAGAACAAAAACACTGCGTAGGTCTACGTGGAAGAAATACGGCTGTAGAATCTATACTACTATGGCATACTGTATATCATATGAAAGCCGAGACTCCGCAGATTATGCAGATAACATGGGTTGTTTTTTATTTTTTGGCGAACATGATTTTTTTTTTTCCCCCCTGTTCTGCTGTGTTGCATCTTCCTTTATTCTGACCCAGTAACATGTATGCTGATTCCACAGTAATCTCACGGGTTACCTTTATAATGATACCAAAAACATAAAAATAGACATTGCGGTTGCTGAGATATACACATGTTATTTTGGGTATCTTTTTTAGAGCAAAAATCTGTAAAACAGTCTCAGGGCTTAACAGGTTAAGAGTATTAATATTAATACACCATACAGGAGGAGCATTATCTATTGAAATTTGCAATATATTGGGGTTCTCTCCAGTACAACATCTTGAAGATAAATGTAGAGCATGAAGTTGAAATCATTAGTTACTAACATTATATTTTACTTAGCAACTATGCTTTTGGGAAACGCAACCCTGGTGCATTAAATGTTCTGTGAAAAAGTTGAAGTAAATGTGATTGGTAAATGGTGATTTATTAGAATCCTGTCCGCCGATGCAGTGTTGGGTTACCTCAGAGGTGGAAGGCCATTCTTGTCATTAGGGGTGCACCAGCAGTTTTTTTGACAATACAGGGGTCCGACCTGATGTTGGAGTTAAAATGTGTGTTTACGTTTACATGTGTGTTCTTTGTCTCCTCATCTCTCTCTTATCTTCCTCATTCATCATCATCAGACGTCACTTAAATAATGTATATTAAAAATGGCTGAATTGTTTATAATTACCAGAATAATGTACTGGCAACCTTTTTAAAACATTAAATAGTGAAAGAAATTCCAGCACAGGTAGAAAACGTTTCAAGCAGCAACAAATTGGTCAGGAACTTAAAGTTCTACCAAACGACAACTGCAGAACCGTCACAAACTCACACATACTTGATGAATCACTGTTCGGCAAGTCATTTAACGGAATAGGCCGGCCCTTTCTTACTCATAGCTCATGCAGTTACTTGAGTCAGTGTTGGACTGATTATCGATATCATTCTGGGATTGATCCCGTTCAGGAGTGCTCCTGAGTTTATCTTCCTCTGACATCTTTAGAGACCTCGTTTTTATTTATTTATTGAAGTATGGCCGCGTTGGTGGGAGGCAAGTTTGTGTTTGTGTTTTTCATGATCCAAACTTTTGAATGAGTCAGAGATGTGAATCAGCCGAGAGGGAGAGGCGCAGAGAGAATGAGAAGATAAAAAGGAAAGGGGGGACATTCCTGTTTGTCTGGTCTAGGTTTCCCTCCTCTCCGAGCAACGCCGAGCCTAATTGGTTTTGTTCTGTTTAGTCATTAAGGGCCTTTGGCTTGACTGCGCCGTGGCATCTGTCCACTGCTTCTCCACGCTAATCCTCCAGCTATTTTTGGCAGCTCTGGACTTCGCCCGGCTTCTTTCTCCTTTATGCAAGTTCTCGGCGAGCGTGTGTGAAACCGGCAGGCCGTCCGGCCTCGGAAGCGAGCCACATGCTGTTATTACTTGTGCAAGAGTTTTCCAACACGACTTGTGCCGCGGCAGGCGGCATGTAAAGCTGTTATGGCGGAGTGGCTAATGGAGGAGGCGTTTGCCAAGGAATGAGACTGGAGGAAATGTCAGGTTAGGCCCTGGTGTTGGTGGCAGCAGTCTGATTGACTGATAAGTGTTGGTGGTAGGACTGCACTCTTAATCGCAAATGAATTGAATGGATGGGTCGAAGCATGATGATGTCAGGTTAATGCGAGGCTCTAAACTCTCAACGCAAAAATCCTGACAAGTTTTTACCCCCGTTATACAAATAGGGACTAAGGAGCTGAATAATTCATAAGCAGGGGAAGTTCTGCTCAGTGTTTTTCTCTAGATTTTTTAAATTAAGTGTCGTACCGTAATATCACACACACACACATACACACACACATGCAGAAAGTATTTTTAGACAAGTTAAAATGATAGTTGAGTCACACTTTAAGAAAAATAAATAAAGATGAAGGAAGCGGAGGGTTGCTGTGTTTTTCCCTACATGGTGTTCTACTCTCTCCTTCAGGAGATTTTATGATATCAGGACACTTTTTAAAGCTCAAAATAGCAGGGGGGTGGTCAGCAAGTTGGACACAAAGAGGAACAGATAAGAGGGCCACTCTGTAATTAGGCCAGCAAGTTTTTGAGGGTTTTTTAGTCATTGCACAGACTCTATTGGTGTAAGCAGCTAAAATATTGGTGTAAACATGAAGGATAAACGGCTTGTTGTTTCACCAGCCGACCTTTCGACCCGGCCGTTCCTCGAGGCTTTTCTTCAGTCATCAGTCTGCCTTTGTCAGACTGGAGAACGTTTGAACGACAGAAAAAATTGCAGCTAGGGCTCGAATCAGTATCGCAATTAATTCAACGTTTTACGTTGATTGCGATTAATGAATTTTTATTTTTTACTTTGGGATTTTGTTTGTTTTTTGCTTTCATAGATCAACTAGAATTTTTTGGGGAAGTGAATGAGTGCATAGTCATTCATTCATTCATTATCCGAACTGCTGAATCCCAACTGGGGTCGTGGGGGACCGGAGTCTATCCCGGGAACTACGGTGCAAGACAGGGACCAACCCTGGGCAGAGGGTTGAAGAGCGCCTTACCTACTACTGTGTTCTATTAAGTGCGGTAGTACGCGGCTCGGGACGCAGCCCATGTGCGAGCTCACATTCGCTAAGTGAGACAGACACGCAGTTTAGTTAAACATTTTCACGCATGCAGCCAGACTTGAGCGCGTAAACAAGAGATTTTACTCACAAACATTCCGCTGCGTGCTCAGAATTTTGGCACAAAATAACGGCATACATTTTAAGACCAAAGCTGCGGGTCGTATGCAATCCGAGTCAAATATCAGCTGAAAATATCGGCATCGGTCCGATATTTCTGATTCCGATATTATCGTGCACCCCTAGTAAAAGAATTCTGTTAACGCTTTCCCCAGTGTGTGTTTGATTACTTTCCCAGTTCTAGCAAACTTGTTCTGACAAACACCAACCCCCTTTTTCGTCACACGTCACTGTTGTTTTGAGCAAGTCGAGCGTTTTTATTCTTTTCCGAGTGGGTTGGCGCGAGGGCAATGAATCCTTTATTTGTTCCCACTCCGTCGATTTCGAGACTGCAGATTTAGAGGAGGAGGAGGGGTTACGACATGGACCAGCTTGTATGGAATCCTGTCCCGAAGGCCACCCCTACCTTCCTCCTCCTCCGCCTCCTCCTCCTCCTCCTCCTCCTCCTTTTCATCCCCAAAACCCAGGCCCCTGAAGGTGTGGAGCGTAAAGTTGCGACTCGTTTTCAAATATCTTACCTCCAAAGGCATGTCTGTGCTTGAGCACTTCTCCTCAACCTCAACTCTCTCAGAGCATGTGCACCTTTTCTCACACACTTGCCTCCTTTCAACGGAGGAAAATGCTGACCAACCTCTTTTTTGAGGAAAAAAAACAAAACAAATTAGACTCTGTTCCTGTTTGCCCGCCTCTCGTGCCGCAGGAAGTGATATGCCACAATGTGTTTCACTTCTCGAGTCCTTGTCCTCCCTCTTTCTCCCTCATGTCATCATCATCATTGGGTTTCTATGACGGGGTATTGTGTCCAGTAAGAGGAGATTAGGAGGAGAGAAACTTCAGAGGAAAACAGTAGAGGTCGACCGATATTGATTAGTCAGGATCGATATTGATACCGATCTTGGAGCTTCACGCTGCGCTTGTGTGTGAGTGTAGTGTGAGTGACGGCAAGGCTTCAGTGTTAATTGGCTACTACTTGTGTGACATATAGCCAATCAGAGACTGTTGTGGGCGGGACATTAAATAAAGCAGCGTGTCGACAGCAAACGACACAGAGAGAAGAGACGACTGTGGAGCCACTGTAGTGCACCTTGTAATATCGGTGATGGTTAAAATTAAACACTGATACCGATAATCAGGAAAAATGTAATTATAATATAATATAATAATCAGCCTGGCCGATAATGGATCAACCCTTCGAACAAAAGGACTGAGATTAAAGTCACAAATTTATAAGAATTAAGTCAAAATTCCTGGCATTACAGAGTCAAACATTTGCAAGAAGTAAGTCCAAATTTCGGAGATTAAAGTCACAAATTTACAAGAATCTCAGATTTTCTCAGACTTTGTAAAGTCAGTTGGGCTATTTGCTGTATTTGTGACTTAAGTCTTGTAAATTTGGCTTTTTTCTCACCAATTTACGATATACAACGTTAGAGAATATCTGTTGTTTTTTTTTTGTAAATTTCAGACTTTAATCTTGGATTTTTTCCCACACCATCATCTCCAGTTATCATTTTTATCTGCACTGTCCTTAATGTGCTGTTGTAGTTTTCACGTCTATAATGTGTATAAAACATGTTAAATTATTTATGTCAATAATACTACATTGGCAACTTTTCTAAAATGCTATGATTAAAACCGGGTAAACTTATGGAGGCTGCAGGATACACGTTGGTCATGGGAATTTTTTTCCTCCGCAAGCCCTGAAATTACAGCAGGAAGCAGGGAAGGTCTCCACTTCCTGAGCCTTTGTCCTCCCACATATCTCTCTGTTACATTTCTCTTACATCCTCATCAGGTTTTTACCATGCTGTATCAGGACCATTGTAGGACCGTTCGATTTCAAGTCCGATTCTTGGGCTCGCGATTCAATTCAAAATTGATTCACGATTCATGAAGGATTCACGATTCAATACACAGATGAATTTGTTTCCAGATTGCTGTTCTGAGTTATTTTTACCATTTCATTGTGGCAGATCAACAAAAAAAAATCACAGCAAATGGAGTGTATTAAATGTAATGCATATGTGCGCATACTGACCGCATTTCCCTCATGCTCACGTGAAGGAGCTCTATCGGAGAAGATTAGGATTTAAGAGCTGAACTCGTGTTTGGGGGAAAAAGTAACCTAGTGCCATTACGTTAGCTGAAAAATATGAATCAATTTTAAATCAACAGAGAAAGAATCGCGATTCGATTTGATTCGATTTTTTAGCTTGAAGTTTTTCCTTGTAAATTTACGACTTTAATCTTAAATTTGGGTCTTTTTTTTTCTTTAACGGAATTTCACCCCCTCCTTCAGCAACTTTTCCAAAAGAAACTTTAAAATAGGCAGACAGTTGAAAACGTTATGGAGGCTGCGGGACGTGATAAAACACCATACATTTGAGTGAAATTGGAACAAAAAGTAATAAATTCCCAGATAAATTTAGCAAAAGTTATGTGATAAAAGTTTGAAAATTCTCTAACATCGTAAAGTCGTAAGTTTGCAGGAAAAAATATCCAACTTTAATCTTGGAAATTTAGACTTAGGACCAGGTTTAATCCTCGACTGGAAAATTGGCCCCTGGAGCTAGTTTCTTGAACATTGATTTAGTCTTGGCTTAGGCTTAATAACTGGCCCTTAATCTCATAATTTACACCTTTATAATTAATAACAAAGTTTGCGACTTTATCATCAAAAGTTTGGACTTTATTTCTTGTAAATGTATGACTTTGTAATGCCAGAGAATATCTGTGCTGAAATGACGGCAGGAAGTAGGGAAGACTGTGGCTTTTCCTCCGTGAAACGGGCTTGAATTTACGGCCTGCGGGAAGGCCTCCTCCGGACGCTGTGGCGCACTGGGGTCGGGGGTTACGAGCACGCTGGGAATGTTAGGAATGCCGGCTGCAGCGTCGAGCCTGATAGCGGTGAGATGCTCCGTCACCAGCTTGGTGCCAGCGTGTTGTTCTGGCTGGGTTTTGACGAGATGCAGAGCGCCGTTTTAAAGTAGGTGTGAGCCGATATGACATTCTCATGGAATGATGATCTTAAATGTGTGAATACACGTTTACACAAAAGTCACAAAAATCTCATGCTATTGCAGTTACAGCTCAAACGTGTTATTGGGAAGAATCAGGGTTAAACTGTTGTTACAAGATCCTTTTACATATAGAATTTTTGGACCATTAGTTGAACTGCACAAATCCAGAAACGACTGTACAAATGCGAAGCTTATTGGAGCCTCATGAAGTACAAATATAATCAAGTGAAAGTGAATTCCCTCGCAAGTGAGCTGTAGTTAAGTATTTATTTCCTAACGCCTGAAAGAGCACAAGCCTATTTCTCAAAAATGTATCCTAATCCCGACAACATACTCACACTGGAGGAAAAACTAAAGTGATGATACATCTCCCTGTAATAAAAATGTGCTCAAAAATCTGGCTGCATCTGAGTTTTTGCTTCTCCATGTCTTCCCTGAATGCTTAAAAAAGCACATGCAGATTCCGTTGAGGTGCACTGTATTCTGTACTGTGCTGTGTTCACAATGACAGATAATCACTCACTTAAAATCGAGATACTGTATCACCTAACGACGTGAAACTGCATCGCTTCATAACGGGATGTTGTTTTACGTGAAAATGTTCACGTTATAACGTCATAGATGTGGCAGCAATACGCCTCCAGACAACATGTCCCAAAAAGATAACACCCTGTTTGTTTTGTCCCGTAAGGCCCTATCCACACGGGCGGTGGAATCTTGGATAAATGAACGCGCTCTGAACGTTTTTGTTGCTTTTTGTAGCTGCGTTTGATTGACTTCAGCGAGGCGTTACGTTGCCATTTGTTTGACGCTGTTTAACGCCAACCTGTAGTTTCGTGTGTTTACCTGTGGGGGCAGTAATCAGACCGTCCAGTGTTCAACCATGTGGCGAAATCTAAAATAAAAAAAGAAATATATAAAAAACACAAAAATATAACAGAGGAAATAAAAAACTCAGCTTTTTTATTTCTCAGCGGGACTCAGCTTTCCACACACACAAACGCACTTGGATTGGAGTGAATTGGAGTGTTAGTGCTAAGTTTAGAGCAGAACAATACCCAAACGATTTTTATGAATCGGGAGAACAAATCTTTTGTAAGTTTTGCCAGCACACGATGGACTGCACCCGCAAGAACACGCGACGACCAGCTGCAGTCAAAAACTCACATCAGAAACGTTTCGTTTTGCACAAAAAAAATGAATGTTTTTTGTTGTTTACAGGTAAATGTTTGTCCAAAGCAGAAAATGTTCTGCTGAACCCCAGCACTTTGTTGAAGTTGAATAACAGTCATTTAAAGTGAAATTTTTTTTCTATTGCGTTGTGTTTTTTTTCCCCATCCACTCTATAATTAGACAGTTTTTAGGGGAATAAATATGATTATAATGTAAAACCCGGAATTCAGAAGAATAAAAATGGAAAAAACAGAATTCAGGAAAAAATAAAATGGAGTTTAAAACAAAACGGATTTCATAGGGCCTTAGAATAGCGCTGTTTCTTTGCGTTCGTTTGGATTTCGGCAGAAATCGATGCCTGGAAAACGCTGCATGCTGCGTAACCGTAACCTGAAATTCTCTTCCTCTGCCTCCAGGACCAGTTCGATGTCCTTGAGAAGCACACACAGTCCGGACTGGATCTGGTGGAGAAATATGTCAAGTTTGTCAAGGAGAGGACGGAGATCGAGCAGAACTATGCCAAGCAGCTACGGTAAGCACTTTCAGAATCAGTAAGGAGCAAACTCTGTGTGTGTGTGTGTCTGTACGTATACTGGCCTGGAGTGTGAGTGTGAGTGTGTGTGTGTGTGTGTGTGTGTCTGTACGTATACTGGCCTGCAGTGTGTTTGAGTGTGTGTCTGTATGTATACTGTCCTGCAGTGTGTGTGTGTGTGTGTTTGAGTGTGTGTCTGTATGTATACTGCCCTGCAGTGTGTGTGTGTGTGTGTGTCTGTATGTATACTGTCCTGCAGTGTGTGTGTGTGTGTGTGTGTGTGTCTGTATGTATACTGCCCTGCAGTGTGTGTGTGTGTGTGTGTGTTGTCTGTGTCTTATGCGCCCTGCAGGGTGTGTGTGTGTGTGTGTGTGTGTGTGTGTCTGTATGTATGCTGCCTGCGGTGTGTGTGTGTGTGTGTGTGTGTGTCTGTATGTATACTGCTGCAGGTGTGTGTGTGTGTGTGTGTCTGTATGTATATACTGCCCTGCGGTGTGTGTGTGTCTGTATGTATACTGCCCTGCAGTGTGTGTGTGTGTGTGTGTGTGTGTGTCTGTATGTATACTGCCCGCACAGTCAATGTGTGTGTGTGTGTGTGTGTCTGTATGTATACTGCCCTGCAGTGTGTGTGTGTGTGTGTGTGTCTGTATGTATACTGCCCTGCAGTGTGTGTGTGTGTGTGTGTGTGTGTCTGTATATGCTGCCCTGCAGTGTGTGTGTGTGTGTGTGTGTGTGTGTGTGTGTGTGTGTCTGTATGCTGCCCTGCAGTGTGTGTGTGTGTGTGTGTGTGTGTCTGTATGTATACTGCCCTGCAGAGTGTGTGTGTGTGTGTGTGTGTGTCTGTATGTATACCCTTGCAGTGTGTGTGTGTGTGTGTGTGTGTGTCTGTATGTATACTGCCCTGCAGAGTGTGTGTGTGTGTGTGTCTGCCTGGGAGCTGATTGTGAAACTGATGCAGGGTCTTGTGACTGGTTTGAGGCAGAACTCAACATCTGTTACAGAAGATGCAGAGAGAACAAATACAACTATGTTTAGTGTTTTTCTATCACTCTTTCACTCTTTCACTCTCCATCACGCTTTCTCTCCCTCTTCACCCCCCTTTTCCTCTCCCCCTTCCCCTCCCCCTCTATCCCTTCTTTGCTCCTCCTGCCACTCATTTCCTGTTTCTCTCTCTCTCTCTCTCTCTCTCTCTGTCTTCCTCCATTATCTCTCTCTCATCTCTTACTCTCTCTTCACCATCTCATCTCCCTCTCTCCCTCCCTCTCTTCCTTTCCCCCCCTCTCTTTTCCCTCTCTTTCTATCCCCCTACCATCTCCTATTCCCCATTCTGCCTTCCTCCTTTCTCTTTAGCTCTTTCTCTGTTTCACCCCAATTTCTTCTCTTTCTCCCCCACTCACTGTCTTGTCTTCCTCTCCTGCCTCACCTTCTCTCTCACCCCTTTTCTCCTCTCTCCCCCCATTCTCTCTTTCCTCATTTTCTCTCTTACCCCTTATCCCTGTCTCACCCCTCTAGCTGCCTCTTTTACGCCCCTCTCTCTCTCCCTCTCTCGCTGTCTGAAGTGGGAAGTGGGAGCAGACCGGCATGTGACAGTGTGGAAGTGGTTTTGGGAGAGTGTGAGAGTTGTAGAGGGGAAGCCTCTTCCACTGCCTCAGCAGCCTGCTCGATCAAAATACACACCACAAACGTGGACGTCTTCCTGGAAAGGAAAGTGTTTAACAAGCGACTGACCCGCTCATGCTGAAGTCCGCAGCTCATAAACTCTACGCACACACTTTCACATACTGGAACTCTTCTGGGGTTCTACACAGGTCCTCATTAGCAAATTAAAACCTACACATACACACACACACACACACACAGTGTCTCTCATCTCGCTGTTTTCCTCCTCTCTCTTCTCTCTCTCCTTCCTCCTCCTGTTCTCCCCTCATATATGTGACTCTTTCATTTTCACGAAAAGGGCATAAATCAACCTTAAAAACGATACCTATATGGAATGAATCAGGCGACATATGACTGAGATATCAACATTTCAAAAGAGTCAGGTTTCTCCTGTCACGCCAGGTGAGAAACGGAGAAATCTGCCTTTGAAGTTGACTATCGCCGTAGCACTCACAGACGCTTGGTGCAGTCGCGGCTACGTTGTATTTACGGTAGCCTGCGCTGCCTTCACAGCCACACGGATAGCCTACCTGCGTTAGGGAGATGAAGATGGATTCCGGAGAAATATCTTCACGCTAGTCAACCAGTGGATTTACTGTAAATATTGAAGTAAAGCGGTCAAAACAGAAACTTTTAACATTCTGCTGGAATTGAATTCCTCACCTCAAGAAAGTCACGTTTTTAGGATGGAAAGGTGATTTTTTTGAAGGGGAATTTATTCACAACAGTACAGTACGCCCTGTTTCAAACACTAAAACAAATCAAAAAGTACTTTACATAACATGGCATTCGTTTTCTGGAAATAGCGACTGGTTTTGCCGTGCAGAGTCACAAATACTCTTTCTGCTTTTCAATCTCACTTTCACTGCTCCTTCTGTCTAACTCTATCTATCTCTCTTTCTTCCTCCATCATCTCTCTCTCTTCCTGCAAAAGCCCCACCTTTTTACAGTGTAAAAGGCTGCGTTTACCCTCAAGTCACTAGAGTGCAACAAAAAGTGATGTAAAAATGTGTTTCTAACAAATAAAGTGGCGTAAAAACAAGTCTTGCATCATAAAAACATAGGTGAATTTCTTTTGGCAAGTTTGAGCATGCACGGACATGAGATTTCGCTTGCAAAAGTTCCACTGAATTGACTGAAAATGTACTTGATTTTCACATATATATCGTTATCGGGATATAAAATGACTTGTATCGGGATGTGAGATTTTGGTCATATCGCACAGCCCTAGTCCACACTATATACTCCGTATACACTATATAATCTGATTAGTCCAGATTATGTCTTGTAAAGAGGGATTACTAGCGATAATCTGTGCTAATTCATCTAACTATGTAGTGTGTAATGCTGCAGCACACGCAAAATGCATGTGTCAATATTATGATTGTAATGTCACTTCCCTTCGCCACACAGTCAAATGAATGAGAAACAAGGCCGCTTTCATCTCACATAAAACAGGTTCGGCAACTCCGCTGTGGAAATCAACATCAAGCGTCGACCGCTCCCCGGAAACTCAGACTTCCAGTTAGAGTTTTGAAATAAAGTTGCAGAAGTTCTTGCACGAGTTTTCTTTTCAGTAGGTTGACGCATGGCGGGTTCTTATCCTTTGAACAATCCTGCAAGGACGCTTGGTGCTCGCAATGCCTCTGTCGGAGAGGAAGCTGCAAACAAAAACTCCAATTAGAATATTCAAATGTTGAACGGCTGTGCATGTGTGCATACTGATGGTTGTCATCGTATCTCTGCAGGAATCTAACCAAGAGGCTGGCCCCAGAGGCCTTAAGGAGGGCAGGAGTGCAGGTAAGTCCGGAAGGGTTCTGGTGAAAGCGAAACAATACGAACGTGCAGTCGTCCAGGACGCGGGAGTCTTGAGCGCTGGAGCCGAAGGCAGCTGCTTATGCAAAAGACTTCACATCACGATATTTTTGCACCAAATGTCAATATACAGTATGATATGCATTAGAGAATTAAATATTATTGGTTTTTAAAGTGCGATATCGATACGGAATGTGCTAGTTGGCAGGGCGATGAAACGCGATATTTGGAAGCAATTAGAGCTAAGCGATTATTGAAAAACTGAATCGTTAGATTACAAAAAAAAAATGGTCGGCAATTTTCCTAGAATCGAACTTACTATTAATGGCCTTACAATATTTTCGATGGTAGCGATCAAAGCGAGAATAGATCCTCTGTGTGAGCGTATTTGGGGAGATATTCCGTGCACAAAAAGTAAGTAAATGCATAAAGCATAGATGACATTTTTTTGCCATGTAAACCATACGCTTTGTTTGTAGCGCCATTACTACGCTAAAACGCTCGTTTCACGTCAAAACATCCCTTTATTACAGACAAATGTCTGTAATGTTTTGCTACATTTTTCAATTGAATACAACAACATAAAGCATATATGACTCATTTCTACTTACAGTAGAATAAGCCTAATAACAAATGTATTGTCATTTTTATTTACTTTTTTTATCCGATTACTCGATTAATCGATAAAATAGTCGATAGATTACTCGATTACAAAAAGACTCATTTGTTGCAGCCCTAGAAGCAATACTGCAAGAAAATCAGTCAAAATTTTGGATTTTACATACACAAAGCTCAGCCGAAACTCTCCTCTTCTCCTACTCGGAGCTTCACGCTGCGCTCGTGTATGAGTGTTGTTTGGCTACTACTCGTGTGACATATAGCCAATCAGAGACTGTTGTGGGCGGGACATTATATGAGGCATCGAGTCGAGAGCAAACAGCACAGAGAGAAGTGACGGCAGTGGAGCCGCAGTAGTGCAATTTGTTGTCACTTAAAGGCCCAGTAAGGTCAAAATAAAATCCCTCGTATCAAAGAAACAGTTGTCGCCCATCACCTCATCAGTTTTGAGCGATTATGAACGTTGCTACATGGGTGAAACAAGTCTCAAAGTGGTGAAAATACAGGCGGTACTTTCTACGCTCGGATGCTGTAGGCGTGTCGGCTCAAAGCGCTGAAGTCAAAGTCAAAGTAAACTTTATTGTGAGTGAGTGATTGTCATTGTGAACACAGCACAGCACACAATGCACCACGACCAAATGTGACCTCTGCATTTATCCCATCCGTGAAGGAGCAGTGGGCAGCTAACAAGGGCAGCGCCCGGGGAGCAGTGCTTGGGGACGGTACCTTGCTCATGAGTACCTCAGTGGTAACTTTACCGGCCCTGGATTCGAACCAGCGACCTTCTGATCACGGGGCGAACACCCTAACGTTACCGCCACCAGCTTCCCCCTTTTTTTGTTTGTTTGTATTGTCATCTCTGCTGTATACTGTACAGATATACAGAGAGACGAGACGACGTGGCTCCAGTTTTCACAGTGCAACAAGAAACAGGGAAACGCCCACTACTACAGAGCCAGACCCATCGACTGTAAAACACACACATGAACTGTTACAAAAAAATCACTAAAGTGGTGCAAATAAAACCGTAAAAATGTCCCCTTGTTGTGCCTTTGCAATTTCAGCTTCACTGGAAGTGATGAAGACAGTGACAGCGTAGTGAGAACAGATTAATTCTGGATTAATGCGGATACAACACGGGATTAAGCAGGAGGACAGCGGGGGAAAGACAGAGGAACGCTGAAAAACAGTTGATAGATTAGAGCAGATAGTTTGTTAACTTCCGTTTCACCATGCATTACGCCGCCGCTGTCGTGCACATCTGAGCTAGCTCATAGCGATTAGCTGCGTGTTCTCGTGCATTTGCTAATCGTTTGAAGTTCTTTACAGCAGGTTAAACATGCACGTGTCATATTTTACACTTTATCTCAACACTGAATAGGTGAACTCACACCTGGTCCAACGGCAGCCGCCGACGGTCAGGGAATGGAGATACAGTACTAGACTTCAGACTTAGCATATGACACACTCTCTTAGCGCACTTGTCCAGACTAGCAGGTAGGCTACTGACGCTATGCAGGTGGGCAGGGTGGTCAGCGCAGTAGATACGGGCTGGGCTGCGTTAAACGTGACCTCTCTATGTCAGCAGGCAGCGTTTTCATCCCGTCCTACTTAGACCTACCGTGAAAAGCAGCGAAAAACTCCACAACGTCGTAAAAAAACTGACTCCAGGGGTTTTCCCACATCTTTCTCAATCCCAGTCCTCACCGCTCTGCACAGATTCAGCACAGCCGATGCTACTGATTAGCTAATTAGCAACAGTGCAGGAAATACCGAATATGTGCAGAGCGGTGGGCCGCCAGGACTGGGTTTGAGAAACGCCGTGTCAGACACACTTTTCTGACACATTTCACGTTACCAAACCAAGGGCAGTTTTCACCTTACTGGGTCGTTAATATCGGCGATGGTCAAAATTAAATACCGATAACGATACCCCCCCACCCCCCGCCCCCCCAACGAAGTTCAATCGACCACGAGTAGGAACCATGAATCCTCTCAATTAGCAAATCCCATTTTACAGTTACGGCTCATGGTTCGAGGACAACTTTTTGTTTAAAAGGAACAAACGATTCGATTAGGACAAGAAGTACCACCTCTGAGGTTTAGAGGAGATGGTCTCCATGACTACTGATGTGCTCAAAACAGCTGTGCAGCCATGCAAATGCTTTTAATAGCCCCCCTCCAGGAAAGAGGAAGGAAGCCGCAGATGGAAATAAGTTCCTTTAAAGGCCGGCCAGCCTGCCTGTTTATCTTTATCTGGGATGATGAATGATGAATATTAATTTGGAATATTGTTGGAGTTTTATGAAGAATAATATCAAATAGGATCTGTTTTTGCAATCAACTTTAAACCAAAAAGAGGGGCAAATATTTCACTTGATCCGTAATGTATGGAAGCCTGTAAAGGAAAAAATACTCGTAATAACGAGAAACTTCCTCATTATTACGACTACGTTTCTCATAATAACGAGACACTAAGTTATGTTGAGATAGTACGTCATAATGACGAGAAAAAATATCGTGACTACAGGTTAACATCTCATAACGAGAAAACGCCACATTATTATGACTCAGTTTCTCATAATAATGAGAGGCTTCGTAATCATGAAAACGTTTCTCATTATTGACATTTTTTTTCTTTCCGTGGCGGAAACAGGCTTCTGTTTTGAAAAATATTCCAATGCACGAGTAGACGTTTATCTGACTTTCATACTCTCTTTCTGTCTCTTTCTCGTTCTGTCCGTCTTTTTTTTTTTTTTTTTTTTTTTTTAGGTTCACCAGCCACCAGTCCTTTTTGGACATCCTCAACGAGATGAACGACTACGCGGGCCAGCGGGAGCTGATCGCTGAGAACATGATGCTGAACATCTGCATTGAGCTCACCAAGTACCTGCAGGATCTCAAACTGGAGCGAAAGACGGTGAGAAAGAGAGAGCGAGAGAGAGAGAGAGAGAGAGAGAAGACAGAAACTGGGCCATGCCTAAAATAAAGGCGTCAGTGGACTGGACGAGAGGGGGGAGGAGGAGGAGGAGGAGCGCAGGAGGAAGCATGCAGCATTGTTGTGGTTAGAAGGAAATGTCAAGTCTGGGGCTAAAGTTCTGACAAACTCAACCAAACTGAGCTTTGGGGCTTGTGTGGCTGTTTTTGTGCCAGTATTGCCCTGACAAAGTGATGTTGCTTTCTCTTCCCCTCTCTCTCTCACTGTTCCGTCTCTCTCTGACTCTTTGTCTGTCTCTCTTTCTGATCTTCAGCATCTAACGGATGCCAAAAAGGCACAGCAGTCTCTGGAGATCACCTACAAGCAGCTCGACAACGTAAGTGTGCGCGTCTGCAGTGGCGCTGAGGTTTCACAGTGGGTGTGTGGGTGTGTGTGTGTGTGTGTGATCATTTCAGCGAGCAGGCCGACAGACGAAGCGGGCTCAGTTTGGGGCCGATGAGAGCGTGTCTGCTTTTGCTCTGATTGGAAAACCATGCAGAGAAGGAGCTTTTGTTTGCACATGCTTTTGTGTTTTGTGTGTGTGTGTGTGTGTGTGTGAGAGAGGATAAAAGAAGAGGGAAGGTGATTGTTGACATGTTTGTGGTGGTGTTTGATCAGGTGAGTGTGTTATCACCGGGCTCTGTGACTTCCATGCAAAGGCACCCGGTGTGAAATAAAGTCCAGCCACACTGTCTTTCTCATTTCTACTCAACCTTGCAAAAATGGGGGGTTAAGTGAGTGTGTGTGTGTGTGTTTCAGAGTAAAAAACGCTTCGAGAGGGAGTGCAGGGAGTCAGAAAAGACGGCACAGTACGCAGAGAAAACCGATCAGGACATCAACGCTACAAAAGCAGATGTTGAAAAGGTGAAAAGTGTGTGTGTGTGTTTGCGGGTTCAGGGATATCCCATATACACCGACCCAAATGTTTTATAGCTTAGGTTTTCCTGCTTTCTTTTCTCCTGTGTGCGTGTGTTCAGGCCAAGCAGCAGGCGCACATGCGTGCCCACATAGCAGAGGACTGTAAGAACGACTACGCTGCTCAGCTGCAGAAATACAACAAGGAGCAGAGCCAGTTCTACTTCAGCGACATGCCTCTCATCTTCAATGTAAGCAGCGGCCACACACACACACACACACGTTCCTCTGCTGGAGTAGCCTTGTGCAACGCGGCCTCTTTTATACACTCTCTGTGTATTTAAACTAAATTACCATTGGAGAGAAATCACACTCCATACTCTTTGTAGGTCCAACCCTAGAGGTGGGTCAGTTGGTGTCATAACGGTTAGGGAGTGAACAGAATGGGTCAAATGCAGACGTCATATTACGCTGTGGTGCACTGTATGCTGCGCTGTGCTGCGTTCACAATGGTTATGTGTTAAAACCAATTAAAGAAAACTAAAACACCAGGAAAGTTCTAGATTATAGCTTCAATAGAGTGACAACCATATAAAGTTACACTACCTCTAGACTAGGGATGCACCGATAGCATTTTTTTGAGACCGAGTACGAGTACCGATATTTATTTTTGGGTACTCACCGATACCTGCGCAAGTCTGTTATTAATAACAATGACAAAAATAGTAGGATTTTTTCAGAAGTTTTATTATTATTATTATTATTTTTAACCAATTTTAAGTAGTCTAAACTCAAAAAAAAAACCTTTCAAAAACCACAATATAAATTAAAGTTCACTTGAGCCTTATTATGTCATTTTATAAAATGAATGATACTAATTTTTTTATCTATTTGTTTGTTCTAGAAGTATCAAAACAAAAAAAGCAACAACAATTAAATAAAATATTAAAACACTGGCTCTGTAACATTTCGTAACTATCAGAAAAGAGAGTGCTGCATGTCAGATTTAGGCAGTTTTCGGAAAGGTAAGTGGAAGGTTTTTTTTAATAAAAAAAGACGGTGTTGTGGCATTTACACTGCCTCCGCGTGGCGATGAACATAACTACATCATATCTTCCACATGTGGTATCGGTAGTAGGTATCGGGGAATTTTGTTCCGAGTACGAGTAACTGCACGGGGGGTGGTATCGGTGTCGGTATCGGTGTCGGTGCATCCCTAATTTTGCCGTCTTTTTCAAAGTTTTGTCATTGTCTTTGGAACGTCCCCAAAAGCGTAGTGAAATAAATGTGTGTGGTCATCAGAAACTGCAGGACATGGACGAGAGGCGGGGGCGGAAGCTGGCGCAGGCCTACATCCTGTTCGCCGACACGGAGCGCCACGTCATGCCCATCATCGGCAAGTGCCTGGAGGGCATCACCCGGGCCGGCACCAACGTCAACGACAAGAACGTGAGAACCTTTTCCCCCGTCCCCTTAAATTAAAGTGAAGCTAAGGGTGTTTTCGAGTGTGTGTGTGTTGTGTGTGTGTGTGTGTTCACCTCTCATCCAGAACCTTTTATGACACAAGAAAGTCCTTTTTTAAAAATCCAAACTGACCTACTCGAGTGGAATAAAACGTGGACAAACGTTAACGAGAATCTTTCATGTGGTGAGTTCATTCGAAAGAAGACTCAGTTCAGGTTTATTGCTTTTTGAGCGTTCCCTCTCTGTGGCGTGTTATTTGTTTAGGGCAAGACTAGGAGGACAGAATTCAATAGCAAAAGACGACACGAACTTGGTGTGATTCAGTGAAGCAGAACATGGACTTGAAGGTCAGCGTTTGTTCGCTGTGCTTGCATATACACAAACCGTTGACCTGCGTAGTTCGGGACCGACATCATGTGAAAACATCACAAATTACAGCTAATGCTAGTTCCAGTTTTGAAAACTAGGGTCCAGCCCCGACAGCCGGAATCATAGCAAATATCAGCAGCACATTTTCTGTTTTCGTTACCTAGCAACAAAATAATACAAGCCTTGTTGTAGTAACACCCAGCACCACACCACAACGACATGCGACCTCTGCATTTAACCCCTCCCTGAAGGACCAGTGGGCAGCTGACGTGGGCAGTGCCCGATGAGCGGTGCTTGGGGACGGTACCGTGCTTATGAGTACCTCGGTGGTACCTTCACCAGTCCGGGATTCGAACCGGCGATAGAGCGAACACCCTGACCGTTACGCTGCCAGCTGGCCCAAACGTGGTTTACTAACATGTAGCCGAGTCTGTAATGATAGCTAGCACTTTACCCGCAGTACGTTCGATGACTGATTAATTGCACGTCGGAAAGGTAGTGCTTGTGCCAGGCGTGTCCAGAGTCCTCGGACTGCCGTTATTTTGAGCACGCAGTGGAAGGTTCGCGAAAAAATCTCTTCTCCCTGCGCATGTTGAAACGAAACTTGACTTGAAACGTGCACTACTCTCGCTCCGCTGTGCTGTCGCACTCTCTTGACCTGACGCTGTGTTAGAAATGGCGCTGTTTTTGTGGCAAAATTGTGAGCCTGCAGAGCCGCCTTCCTCGTTTATCGGCGTCGGCAGATACGAGCGTGAAAAACGCCGGACGTCGGCATCGCCCAATAATTTCCCATGTCGTGCACCCTAATATAATCAAATAACTCTTTTGACTTCGCGGCTCTACGTTGGAGGAAACGGCAGTTGCGTAATTGTCACGCAGCCCAACTACACCCGAACTACGCCTGAGTGATTTGCCTACATGGCGAGCACGGACATGTCGTACCCACGCTGCAAAATGTTTTTTTTTGTTTTTTTTGCTTCCAGGACTCCTTGGCTCTCATAGAGCAACATAAATCAGGTTTCGAGCGGCCCGGTGACCTGGAATTCGAGGATTACAGTCAGGGCATCAACCGCACCTCCTCCGAGAGCAGCCTGAGTACCCCTAAAGGTCCGCTAGACCTGCTTGGCAAAAATAAGGGCAAACCCTTCTGGCTGTTCAAGAAGAGCAAGGTAGGCTTGACCTACAGCATGACGCTGGTTTTTATTTATCCATTGTGGGCGGGGGGGAAAATAAAGTTGTGTAGTGTAAACAGTTCTAGAAAAGCGGCTGATCCCGTGCTCAAATGCAGACGCAACAAAGGTTGTCCAGGTTCTAGCGTTGCCATAGCTCTGATTTTTACACAAAAAGCCAAAACTTTAGAAATAAGTCCAGTGCAGTTAGTCTTTTTGGGAAGCTGTTCCTTGCTATGCCTTTGTCCTTTTCTGGGACAGTAAAATGCATGGTTAAAATCCTCTCAGTTCTCTTTAACCACACACACACACACACACGCACACACTTTCACCCAAGTACACATTTGAAACCTATCTTTTGCATGGCTGTCTCTCTGGCTGTGAGCTCTTTTGTGGCGTACTCAGCGCATGACCGGAGTGATTTTAGGGAGTGCTTGAGTCTCAACAGACACATAAACACAGACACACACACAAACACAGCCATTATCCCACACAGAATCCATCTTTCACTCCCATCACAATGACACCTTTGTGAAACAGCAGACCTCCGTCATGATGCGGACTGTGGCTTCTGGTTAACTTGGTTAAGAAATTGCCAACGGAAGCACGGGGAAGGCATTCCGTCCTCTGTGTGTGACCAAGCAGGCACGAGTTTCCCATCCGTCACGACCCAGCGTTCTCTCCGGTTTCCCACCTCTCATTCTCTAAAACCGCCAAATGGTCCAAATCCAAACGTGAACAAACAAGAGATCAAGAAGAAGTCGTTATGTGGCGACGTAAAAAAACGTGTACCGAGGTCCTGGAAAAGGGGATGAACAAAAAGAACAAACATGCATTCATACGTGAGCAAATGTAGACCAGTCCCTCCAGGATTTTGCAGGTGTTTTCTGAGATTGTCGCGGCCTAAATTTTGCCTGATTTTGCAGGAGCTTTTCTAAAAAAATTGTTTTTAGCCGCTTTGCTGCAATTAAGTTGCAAGTCAGAGTGGCAGAAAAAAGTTGAAATTGTCCACCTCTATAATTATTCTTTAGCAATTGATTTAAATGAATTAGGAAAATTAATCATAACCACGATTATTTTTATTAAGCTTTAACCACATCGTTATTTTTGAAGGTAAACATCAGGCGTTTTTAATTACACGTGTTTCCTGCGTCTTCCAAACGTAACAAGGAAGTGAGTTCGCTGACGTATGGCTCAACGTTTTGTGGGAAATGAAAACGATTGGTCAAAAATTGTGGAAAAGTTGAGGTAATTGGTCAAAATTGTAAGATCGGGTTGAATTTGCAGGGAGGTTGCGTTAATACTTGCGATGGCATCATCGTGACATTCTGGAAGATGAATAATGCAGAATAAGAATTAAAGTTAGCACTGATTGTCCTCACGTAAGAGTATAGGCTGTATTACTGCACGTTAACGTCATGTGTATAGCATCATGTGTATTGTAGTAGACGTTCTTCAAGCTTCAGGTTGTTCGTGACTTGACTGTCATGTGGTTCTGAGATCAGATTAACCATGTGGCCTCTTCGCCACCGCTTAACCTTCTCCGTTCCCCTCGTCGTGCCCCTTCTACCTGCTTATGCTTGCCTCCAACCCACCTGCATGCCGCCCCCCCCCTCCCCCGGGAACCTGAGTCCAATCAGCATGCCGGCCTTCTGCCTCAAATCTCTCAAAAGACTGATCGGAAAACGCTGCAGACTGAGTGAAATCTGGTTCAGGACTAGGCATGGGTGGGCCCGTTTCCACGGTTTGAAAAAAGTCACGGTTTCAAAACTGCTACAGTGTTCCGTCATGCCGTTCCTCCAGCACGGGCTGCTTTTTACGACTCGTTAAAGACAAAAAGTGCAGGAATCCTCCCGAAATTACACCACATCCGCTTAAAACACAGTGAAAACACAGTGAAACAAGTTCCATTTGCCACAGGAGAGTTGGACTCGGATAGAGGAGGCCTGGCTTTATTAACGCTAACACGTCCACTTTTTATCTCAACTTTCCATCTCGAGTTGCTGATCCTGGCTAACTAGGCTAGTCATTTGTCTTTAGCAACATCGACCAGCCAATTTAGCATCGCCACTTGATAAACAACACACAACGCGGCATTTCATGTAAAACATGAGCATAGCAACACGTCTCAACTACAACAATACTGTATTATGTACACCAGTGGTCCCTAAGTGCTGGCCCATGGGCCAGATCCCACCCGAGCAAGTGATATATCTGGCCCCTCATGTCACATTGGCAACAAACGTAAACAGACGTGCGCTTCCTGTGGCCGTCTGTGATAAGCGGTCTCCACGTCAGTGGTTAGACATCTCCGCTAGTCATTAAGAGTGAGTGAAATCTTAACGATAACAGTTGCAGCAACAGACTTTTCCTTTACCGGACATTGTATTCGTTTCGCTTTATGTGAAATTATTTCTGAGTAATTCCATGCACAAAAACGGAAAAAATCAAATTATTTGCGATGTAAACGCGTTAGCGCTGGCGACTCTCATATGGAACGCCATCATTAACAAAAAAAAAAAAAAAAGAGTTCTCTTCCAGAAAGGCCAAAAGCAAATAAAATAAAATGTAATTAAAAGAAAAAACTCTGCTGACCAGTAAAACAGACGCTGTTCTTACTATTTCTAGTACTTATGTCTGGAGTTTCAGTTTTGTGACGGGTATTTGTTGGCCCTCAGTGTGACTAACTTTACGTAATTTGGCCCTCGGAGAAAGATAATTGTGGACCACTGATGTACACGGTTAGACACAAACAACACTTATGTGCTAACACTTCCGGCTTCGGCCTCCAGAAAACGACTTGGAAACCGAGCACCAACGGCAAATGGAACGCACTATAAAGCCTTTGATCGGATGCAACTCCAAGTTTGATCAGCAATCAAAGACGTGATCAAACAAACTTGCCGTCTAGTTGCCGACTCTTGGGTTTTTACTTGGGTTTTTTTGGGGACATTCATTTTGAAACTCCTGTTTCGTGCGAGCGTCGTGCCAATTTCTGTTTCAGTTCTAGCTGTACTTCTCTTGATGATTCGAGATTCGTTGTTTTGTAAACCAAACGGAGCAGCCGTGAAGAAAAACTGACTCGACCGCTTTAAGATTTGAACAGTGTGAACATGGCAGTAAGAGGTTTGCACAATTCAATTTAATATTATTTCTTTCATTACTTTAAGTTAACAAATATATTTACTAATGTTCCAAATTTTCTATGTTGTTTAACAATGAAAGTTTGTTTTCAGTGGAATACTTTTATTTTGCTCAAACGTTTCAGAATAACACGTCTTCCGGCCGTAATCGCAATATCGTGAAACCGTGACGTTTTTGTAAGAATGTCGTGTCGGCCCATGCCTACTCAAGAGCAGCACAATCAACGCTTCGCTCTGCTACTCACTCAGCACGCTAGCTTCCCACAATCCATCTATCCTCTCCCAGGGCACTTGAAGCGGGCAGCGGCACAAGTTATATTTAGCCCTGTTTATCCAGCAGTGGCCGTAGACCCGCTGGAATTCCATTAAGAGTTTACAGATGTTTATTGAACCCCTCTCTACTATTGTAGCCCGTAGTGCTGCTCCGTCTCCGTGAGGGAACGCTCAGTGAGTTAAGAGGCGCAGCTAGGGCTGTTGCTACAGCATGCTAACCTAAAATCAAGGTTTGAGGGCGTCACTCGGCGAGAAAAGTGTGGCTCCATTTGAAGCGGCGCTCACAGAGCGGGCCCAGATTCTGCCTGATTGTAGAGGGACACTACCAGCTTTTGACCCAGATCTCTACATAGTAACGCTTATATAGGTCAGTCGAAGCCTGTTTGCAGTCTCACTGTTGATGTCGGTGTGGTTCAATACGGCTTAAAACTACTCCATTCTTTCTCAGTTGGATTTACTGCAGAGTTTAAAACCCAGCTTTGAGACTTTTTGGATTCATCCGGTTCAGCATTTATGCTGCTTTTTAACGCTGGTTCGATTTTTGGATTATCCTCATGCATTATAAAAGTAGGGCTGTGCGATATGAACAAAAACTATCCCAATAACGATATATATCGCAGTGTAGCACATTTCAGTGGAATGGAAATGTAAATTCAGTGCAGCTTTGCTAAGCAAAATCTCAAGTCTACACGCACGCTCGAAACACTTTGTGTGCGCTCATATGGAACGCCAAAGGTGCCAAAATTCGCCTATATTTTTGACAGTAAAACACCCATCTTTATGCCATTTTATTCATTAAAAACACCATTTTTGTGGTGCTCTAATATACCAGCGCTTTTTATGCTGTTGAAATTGCTTATTTTTGCTGTTCCCTGGTGACCTGTGGTCAAAAGACACTTTTTAACGCCGTAAAATGGCAGTAAAAGGCGGCACTCTAGTAAAGTGAGTTTAAGGTGAATTGTGGCACCTTTGGCGTTCCACAGCTCCGAGTGCGAAAGCAGGGATATCTCAGCGTGCATGGAGTGTTTTGAGTGCGCACGTACCCAGAGTTGAATGTGCACAGACACAAGATTTTGCTTGCGAATGATCCACTGTGCGTTCAGAATTAAGGCACAAAAATAACACTGTAGTATTCTCTGCGCCTACATCCACGTGGCGATCGCTGCGGCGACTACTGCAAAGCCTCGTCCAAACCATGATGAATGTTGCCGTACGCAGTGTATTTTGCCACACCACGAAATGAAAGTATGTAAACACTAACCGTTTTAATTTCGTCATCTGATTTATTTTGTCATATCGCACAGCCCTATTGACTAGTTTTATATATGTGACTCTGCACGGCAAAACCAGTCGCTTGTCGCAAATTTTCAAAATTGAGTCATGCTTTCATGAAAGGGCATAAATCAAGCTTCAAAACGATATCTATGTTGAATATGACTGAGATATCAACATTCAAAGGAGTCAGGTTTCTCCTGTCACGCCAGGTGAGAAAGCACTCACAGAGCACTCGGTGCGGTCTCGCGGCTACGTTTGTATTTACAGTAGCCTACGCTGCATTCACAATCACACGGATTTACCGTAAATATTGAAGTAGAGCGGTCAAAACAGAAACTTTTAACATTCTGCTGGAATTGAATTCCTCACCTCAAGAAAGTCATGTTTTTAGGACGGAAAGGGTAAGTGTTTCACTGTTTCAAAACACTAAAAACAAAAAATCCAAAATTTTACCCCACGCAACATAAACGCTTGTTTTTCTCAGAAACCTCCATTGCGACAAGCGACTGGTTTTGCCGTGGAGGGTCACATATTGCGTTGTGGAAAAAGCGGTTAATGCCTTGATGTCTCAAGAGTTTTGAACATTGCAGTAAAACATGAAATTCGGGATTATATTTTAGGACTGCACACACATCACAAAGATGTCTGTAGGCTTCAGTTGAGGATTGTGTTCTTGCAGAAGAAATACAATAAAAGTATTGATTTTAACAGTAATGATGAATGGTAGCAGTCCTGCCGGGTCCGGAGGAAGCTGATGAAGCCACACTTTCCTCCCTCGTGCTCATGTTGCAGTGTGCGTTCTGGGAGCAAGTTATTGCTCCAGTGTTTGAGATGAAGCTCTGCAGGAGAGGCTGGATTGTTGGGCTTCTTTGTGCTTGGGTGTTGGGTGAGGGGGCAGAAGATCTTCAGTACTGGATTAGGACTTCAGTGCTGCATTGTTGTTTCTGCGGTGGGATGGCTTTAATGTTGGGCAGGGTGGGCTTGAGTGGTGTTGGGCTGAGAGAGCTAGTGTTAATCCGGTGAGGGTTAGTGTTGGGCTGGAGAGGTTTAGGGAGTGTTTATTTTAGGTTGTGGGAGTTTATAGTTGGGATAAGGCCATTTGATCTTAGTCTTAGGCTGTTTATTTGGGCTGGGAGAGTTTGTAGTTGGACTAAAGGAGATGAGTTAATCTAGGAAGCTATACATGGGTATTATAGTGGTTCTGAGGTAGGTAGCTTTAATCTGAATAGTGCTGGGCTGGAAGGGTTTGAAGTTGGGCTGCAAGTTCAAGTCTTAATCTGGGATGGATTGTAATTGGGTTGGGAGAGTTATTTTTGGTTGGGGAGGGTTTGTGCTTGGGTTGAGGGAGTTGATCTCAATCTGGGAGGGATTGTAGCTGACTTGGTGGAGTTAGTGTTAATCTGAGTGGGTTTGTTGTTGGATTAGGAGAGTTGTTTTTAGTTGGAGGGTGTTTATAGTTGGGCTGGGAGAGTTAGTGTTAATCTGAGTGGGATTGTAGCTGGGTTCAGAGTTAGTGTTAATCTGAGTTCAGAGTTAGTGGTAATCTGGGAATTGTGGCTGGGTTCAGAGTTAGTGTTAATCTGAGGGTTGTAGCTGAGTTCAGAGTTAGTGTTAATCTGGGGGCTGTAGCTGGGTTCAGAGTTAGTGTTAATCTGGGGGTTGTAGCTAGGTTCAGAGTTAATGTTAATCTGGGGGTTGTAGCTGGGTTCAGAGTCAGTGTTAATTTGGGTTCAGAGTTATTGTTAATCTGGGGGTTGTAGCTGGGTTCAGAGTTAGTGTTAATCTGGAGGTTGTAGCTGGGTTCAGAGTTAGTGTTAATCTGGGTTCAGAGTTAGTGTTAATCTGGAGGTTGTAGCTGGGTTCAGAGTTAGTGTTAATCTGGAAGGCTGTAGCTGGGTTCGGAGTTGGTGTTAATTTGGGTTCAGAGTTAGTATTGTCTGGAGGTTGCCAGCTGGGTTCAGAGTTACTGTTAATCTGGGGGTTGTACCTGGGTTCAGAGTTACTGTTAATCTGGGGGTTGTAGCTGGGTTCAGAGTTAGTTTTAATCTAGGGGTTGTAGCTGGGTTCAGGATTGAGTGTTTAATCTGGAGGTTGTAGCTGGGCTCAGGATTAGTGTTAATCTGGGTTCAGAGTTGGTAGTAATCTGGGTTCAAGTTAATGTTAATCTGGAGGGTTGTAGCACAGGTTCAGGGTTGTTGTTAATCTGGGTTCAGGTTAGTGTTAATCTGGAGGTTGTAGCTGGGTTCAGAGTTAGTGTTAATTTGGGTTCAGAGTTAGTGTTAATCTGGAGGTTGTAGCTGGGTTCAGAGGTGGTGATGGCTCTGGAGGTTGTAGCTGAGTTCAGAGTTAGTGGTAATCTGGAGGTTGTAGCTGGGTTCAGAGTTAGTGTTAATCTGGGGGTTGTAGCTGGGTTCAGAGTTAGTGTTAATCTGGGTTCAGAGTTAGCAGTGTTGTTAATCTGGGTTGCTTAGCTGGGTTCCAAGAGTTGAGTGTTAATCTGGGTTGGGGTTAAATGTTAATCTGGAGGTTGCTAGCTGGGTTCAGAGTTGAGTGTTAATCTGGGTTCAAGAGTTGAGGTGTTAATCTGGAGGAGGTTGTAGCTGGGCTCCAGAGTTAGTGTTAATCTGGAAGTTGTAGCTGGGTTCAGAGTTAATGTTAATCTGGGTTCAAGTTAGTGTTAATCTGGAGGTTGTAGCTAGGTTCAGAGTTAGTGTTAATCTGGAGGTTGTAGCTGGGTTCAGAGTTAGTGTTAATCTGGGTTCAGAGTTAGTGTTAATCTGGGTTCAGAGGTAGTGTTAATCTGGAGGTTGTAGCTGGGTTCAAGAGTTAGTGTTAATCTGGGTTCAGAGTTGAGTGTTAATCTGGAGGTTGTAGCTGGGTTCAGAGTTAGTGTTAATCTGAGTTAGCTGGGCTCAGGTTAGTGTTAATCTGGGTTCAGAGTTAGTGTTAATCTGGAGGTTGTAGCTGGGTTTCCAGGAGTTAAGTGTTAATCTGGGTTCAGAGTTAGTGTTAATCTGGGGGCTGAGTTAGTGTTAATCTGGAGGTTGTAGCTGGGTTCAGAGTTAGTGTTAATCTGGGTTCAGAGTTAGTGTTAATCTGGGTTCAGAGTTAGTGTTAATCTGGGTTCCAGAGTTGAGTGTTAATCTGGGTTCAGAGTTAGTGTTAATCTGGAGGTTGTAGCTTTGGGTTCCAGAGTTAGTGTTAATCTGGGTTCAGAAATTTGAAGTGCCAATCTGGGTTCAGAGTTAGTGTTAATCTGGAGATTGTAGCTGGGCTCAGAGTTAGTGTTAATCTGGGTTCAGAGTTAGTGTTAATCTGGAGGTTGTAGCTGGGTTCAGAGTTAGTGTTAATCTGGGTTCAGGATGAGTGTTAATCTGGGTTCAGAGTTAGTGTTAATCTGGAGGTTGTAGCTGGGTTCAGAGTTAGTGTTAATCTGGAGGTTGTAGCTGGGTTCAGAGTTAGTGTTAATCTGGGTTCAGAGTTAGTGTTAATCTGGAGGTTGTAGCTGGGTTCAGAGTTGGTCTGGTAATCTGGGTTCAGAGTTGAGAGTGTTAATCTGGAGGTTGTAGCTGGGTTCAGAGTTAGTGTTAATCCACAGGTTCAGAGTTAATGTTAATCTGGAGGTTGTAGCTGGGTTCAGAGTTAGTGTTGTCCTGGGTTCAGAGTTGAGTGTTAATCTGGAGGTTGTAGCTGGGCTCCGAGTTAGTCATTAATCTGGGTTTCCAGAGTTAGTGTTGATCTCTGGAGGGTTGTAGCTGGGTTCAGAGTTAGTGTTAATCTGGGTTCAGAGTTAGTGTTAATCTGGGTTCAGAGTTAGTGTTAATCTGGGTTCAGAGTAGTGTTAATCTAGGGGTTGTAGGAGTTGGGAGGGTTTAGCGGCTCGTGGGAGCTTTAGTATTGGCTGTTGGGTTCTTGCTCTGCTTCTTTGGGCTCCTGCTCCCATGTTGTCTTCCTCGCACTGTAATGTTGCTTATGGTGTTTGATGGTGTGTGTGTGTCTCTCTCTTTCCCATGTCATCTGTGTGTGTTTGTGTACCCCCCCCGTCTCCCCTCTCCCAATCCCCAAAATCCCCCGACTTTTCCATCTCCTGGGTCTGCGCCTGGTGTCGGCCTCGCCCTACTTTTACCTTTACCACATCTCCTTCCTCTCCCTGCCCCTCAGCTCTCCTCTTCCTCCTCCTCCTCGCTCACACCCTTCTCTACACCCCCCGCCCCTTCGCCCGCTAACGGGCCCCCCTCCCCAAAGTTTGGCCGGGACCCCCTGTCGTACTGTTTGAAGGAGATCAATAAGACAGTCAAACCCCGAATCTCCTCCTTCCGGAGCCTCCGGCGAACGGTGAGTGGAACGGAGCAGGGTCAGCAACCCTGATTTTAATAAACCCATGTGCCGCTAACAATACAACTGCTACCTCTCACTCAACCTGGCGTTCAAGCAGCGTTTGAAGGCTTGAGATTGTGTAAAGGCTGCCACGAGAAGTCGTGGAACGCTTCAAATAATTCTTCAAAATCCTGACAAAACATGTTTGTATGTCGGCCCTTTGCGGTTTTGTTATTATCCATTCGACGAGGGTTTTAATGGGTTTCTGACTCGGTCACTAGGCCGGTTTATAATAAAAGTGACCCACAGTATCAGAGGATCATAAATAATAAAGCTGTTTTCTTCGCTGTGCAAAGTTTGAGTGGCTTCAGGAGTTACACACACAAGCTTCTGAAGCAACAAAACGCAGGTGCTGTTCTAGAGGACGGACCACCAGCGAAACCACACCTCCCTGCATTTACAGACATATTTAAATTTTTTTTTAAATAAAAATGTTTCCCAGGTGCCTTACATTTCCTTTAAATAAATAAATGTGTTTTGAAAATCTTTAGGCTGGAATCCGGGTCGGTTTGAAGGTGACAGTGTGTGTTCTTGCATGTTTAGACCCTGCCTATATATTTTTTTGTGTGGTTAATGCCATAAATTCGAATGATGACATTAGAATGAAAAGACATCACTGAAATGAAAGGTGCCCTTACAAAAATTCAAGGCTTCTGCCAAACAGTTGCCGTTTACCTTTGACAGCGTTGCTGCAAATTTGCAGAAAAGTCATATTTTTTTACATGCAAATTAGGTTTGTGGCAAACTTGTGGTGGGCTTCTAGTAAACTTTATGTTCCTGGTGAATTCGTCATCAAAGCTTCACTACAAGTTTGCCATTACTGACTAAATGTTTGGGCAAATCACTGACATTGACTGACATTTACCACTTGGTAGCAGTTTGTAATGTTGCCAGAACATTGCCGCAAGTTTGCCACTAGTGGCTGACGATGACAAACTTGTGGCAAACTTGAAACTTGTTTGCTGCAAACCTGTTGCAAACATTTTGTTTTTGGAAGGTGTAAGTTAACGAAGCATAGTGAATATATTTTCCTGCATATATACAGTGATGCCTTGACTTAGGAATTTAATTTGTTCCGTGACGGAGCTCGTAATTGAATGAATTGAAATTTACATTTACAGCATTTAGCAGACGCTCTTATCCAGAGCGACTTACATTTCCTAATTTCAGGGACAGTTCCCCTGAGAGCAACTTAGGGTTAAGGGTCTTGCTCATGGACCCAATGTTGGTAACTCCAGAGGTCAGATTCGAACCTTCAACCTCTGGGTCCCAAGGCGAGTGTCCTATCACTAGGCCACCAGGTGGCCTAGTGGTGGGAAATGCCATTAATCCATTCCGGACCCCCCAAAAACACCGCATTTTTCTGTTAGATGTTTTTAAATATGCTTATAAGTAACGAATATTGTATAAAAACACAATACAGTAGAATGTACTGCAATAAACTGGTTTTATTAAGTAGAACGTACAGCATTTGCCTTGGAGATCAGACGACTTGAAGATGCTGACGAAGGTGGAGGAGAAAGGCTGAACTGAATCTTATTGGCTGATTTTTGCCCGTTTCGCCACACTTTCCTCCCTTTCATCTGCAGGGGGTTTTGTTAAAAACCTGTCCAGTGTGATCTGTTTCATCCTCCCTTTCGGCATGTTTCTGAAATGAGTTAGGTAAGTGTCATTAAATAGCGCCGTCGCACGCCCAGCTGGCTCGTAACCAGAATTTTTAGCTCTCAACTCAAAGCAAAAAAACGTCCGAGAGACGACTCGTATCTCGAAGAACTCGTTAGTTTGGACACTCGTAAGTCAAGGTACCACTGTATATGATTCCAGACTTTAACTGGCTGCTGGAGAACAACATTGATTATTTTACTTTTATGGACACGTCGCCTGTCTGTCTGTCTGTCTGTCTCTCTCTCTCTCTCTCTCTCTCTCCTTTTTAGAAGTATACCCTGGAGAAAATCACGGTAATTGCCATCAGATTGGTGTTGGGCCGTTACACGAGGCAGCCACCCCATCTCTCGTCTTCTTTATTTAATCAGACACCTCGTGTGCTGTTCACTATTTCCCGCGTGGCCGCCTGTGCATCTACAATAGATCCTCGCCCCACGTTATTCCACAAGCCGTTTGGCACCGCCGTTAATTATTGGCAGGGGTCAAGCGGGCTTGCTGAATGTGAAATTCTCCGAGGTAAATTGTGTTGCACAGGGGGCCGTGCGCTCGGGCAAACACAGAGGCTTTGTCAGGAGTGCGCCATTGCAGCCTCGTTTTGAGGATGACTTCGCCGAAAAGCCCTTTCATGTTTACTTGGATTTACTTGTGGGGAAAGAGGCTGTGGTG
The DNA here is from genome assembly GCA_032718565.1 of Distichodus sexfasciatus. Classification (NCBI taxonomy): domain Eukaryota; kingdom Metazoa; phylum Chordata; class Actinopteri; order Characiformes; family Distichodontidae; genus Distichodus; species Distichodus sexfasciatus. Next base: position 387,854 of record JAVGVS010000023.1, on the reverse strand, counting down.
GTGCACTTAAATGGCCACTGGTCTGCTAAAATGGTGCTGGACGGCTGTGCTAAACAGCTTTACAAATACTGACTGAACTTTGCCACCTTGGTTAATTTATACTTTAGAAGTGACGCTCTATTAATCCTCCAGATTAGATGTGTGGTCAGGCCTGCTTGTGAAAGCGTTCAGCAAGATAGACCGGCCTCTTTCTGCTTTAACAATTGCTAACAGATTTCTGTAGGAAGGATAAAGGGAGAAAACTCGTCCAGTCATGTCCGAAATGGTAGAGTTGAGGCCCAGATTTTCTCAGTCTCATCCTGGCAAGACTATAAATTGTGCAAGAAAAACAGGAAAAGGTGATTACGGAGACCCAAACATTTACACACCAGATACATCCTCTTGAAACTGCGGCAGCGGAATTTCTTGTTCAACCTCGAGTAGTTTTTAGTTTAAATATGTAGCTTAAAATATTTTCATAACATATATCTTTGGGATTAGTCATTTTTAAGCCGTGTTTCCTTGGTGGTAAATTATTCTCAGCTTTGGTGCACTCTTTTAACACAGGGTTTTTTTTTTTTCCTTCACGCATTTCATCTACGAATCTCACTAATATCTATCGTTTACTGTCACACTCGCGGTGCAGGTGTGTGTGTGTGTGTGGGTGTGTTCTTGTCCATAAATCTGACGTTATCTCCTCACTCATTTCTTCAGCCGGTTGCTACAGAGGACTTTGGCCACCTCCCTCCGGAGCAGCGCAGGAAGCGACTGCAGCAGAAAATCGACGACATCAGCAAGGAGCTGCAGAAGGAACTGGATCAGAGGTGAGCGGCGCGGGACGCGGTTGCCCCGGCAACCGTTGCCGAGGCGACGGGCCTCAACCGCAGCCCCCACTGGCGTTAACAGGGGTCTGTGGTTTTGTTTACAGAGTGTTGTTGGGGATTCTGTCTTTGGGGATTCTGGGGCGTGAAAGTCTGAAGTTAACTTTGCACCCGACCGCCTTTAATCCCATTGAACTTCTCTCTCTCTCTCTCTCTCTTTTCTTTCTCTTTTCTCTCTCTCTCTTTTCTCTTTTCTCTCCTCTCTCTCTTTTCTCTTTTCTTTCTCTTTTCTCTCTTTCTTTCTTTCTTTCTTTCTTTCTTTCTTTCTTTCTTTCTTTCTCTCTCTCTCTCTCTCTCTCTTCTTTCTCTTTTCTCTCTCTCTCTCTCTGTCTCTCTCTCTGTGGTAGCGAGGCCCTGGGGAAAATGAAAGATGTGTATGAAAAGAATCCTCAGATGGGCGATCCTGCCAGTTTGGCCCCCCAGATCACCCAGACGACCCACAGCATAGAGAGGCTCCGGGGAGAGCTCAGCAAATATGAGGTAAGTGTCTCCGGAGGGCTGGTGCTGCTCTTTCCTGGACCTGTGCCTCACACTGGCTGTGAAGACGCTAGTTAATCATTTATCAACGTTCCTCACTCCATTCAGGAGGGGTTGAGGGAACAGGAGCTCTGCAAGGTTTATACTTTTACAGCATTTAGCAGGTGCTCTCGTCCAGAGCGATGTTCATCAGCGCATTGTAGTCCACATCTGTTCTGCAGACGTGTGAAGCTAGACTCCAGACAACTACTGCTGATTAGCTAAGCTACGCGACGTAACAGTTCTTGGGGCGGCATGGCGGCGCAGTGGTTAGCGCTGCCGTCTCACAGCGAAGGAGGTCCTGGGCTGGATCTCTGGGTCGGCCGTGGGGTCTTTCTGTGTGGAGTTTACGTGCTCCCCCCAGTGTTCATGTGGGTTTTCTTCGGGTGCTGCGGTTTCCTCCCATAGTTCAAGAGGCATGGCACTGTAGGCTGATTGGTGACTCTAAATTGTCCCATATGTGTGCATATGTGAGTGTATGTGCCCTGCAGTGCGTTGGGGTGGTCCCCAGGGACACACAGTCACACCTTATGGGGACAATTTAGATTAACCAGTCAACATATAACGCATGCTTTGGCACTGTGGGAGGAAACCGGAGCACCCGGAGAAAACCCACGCGAACATACGGAAAGGCCACGCGGCCGCCCCGGGGATGGAAGCCAGGACCTTCTCGCTGTGAGGCGACAGTGCTAACCACAGCGCCACTGTGTCGCCCTCCTTGAAGAAATAGTCGTAAAAATGAACAGAAAATGTTCAAAAATGATTATTTTAAATGCGTGACTCAGTGACATTTGATTGGTCTACATTACAGCTGGAAGTATTCAGGTTCTACATGGCAGCGACCTCATATTTATTGCATGCAAAAGTGCTTTAGACCGTCACTGCACACGTGCATATTTGGAAGGGGAAGTGAGTGATTATTTGTCAATGTGAACACACCACGGGACGGCACGGCACCACAAAGAAATATGATCCTCCATTTTGACCCGTCCATGAAGGAGCGGTGGGCAGCTGACATGGTCAGCAACCGGGGAGCAGTGCGTGGTACCTTGCTCATGAGTACCTCAGTGTTACCTTTGCTGGTCTGAGGTCCCTGTGCTCTGTTGAGAGTTTAATGTAATATCTACGTCTTAGTATTTTTAAGTCAGGTTGTCATTTAATATGTGACTGTGCACAGCAAAACCAGTCGCTTGTCGCAACAGAGGTTTCCGAGAAAAACAAGCGTTTACGTTGCGTGGGGTAAAATTTTGGATTTTTTGTCAGGAGAAACCCGACTTCTTTGGATGTTGATATCTCAGTCATATGTCGTCCGATTCATTCGATATAGGTATCGTTTTGATTTATGCCCTTTCGTGAAAACATGAAAATTTGCGACAAGCGACTGCCGTGCAGTCACACATAGGAATGAGGATGTGATTAAAGAAATTTCCAGACGGATAAGCAGAGCTCCATTACTGTGATAATGCTGTAAAAACTGTGATGCGATTGTAATAATAATGTCTGATCTCCGATCAGTACACACACTGTTCATTTGATGCTTTTGTGTGTGTGTGTGTGTGTGTGTGTGTGTGTGTGTGTGTGTGGTAGTCGTTTCTGGCTGGAGCAGGAGGCAGAGGAGACACACTGCGTTACTCCACACACTCACTCAACAACAACGGGGGACACAACGCATACAGGTAGACCCTCAGTTGAGTAGCAGAGAACACACGCGCACACACACACACTCACACATTTAAACATAAACACACTCATTTATTCATATACACTCACCCATCTCTCTCTCTCACACACACACACACACATACACATATACACACATTAAAACACACTCACATACACATACACATACGTACATGACCTCACATACACAACTTGCACATACACAGAGACACTTACACACGCACGCACACACACACACACACAAACACTAATTTTCTTACACACACTCATGTATTCAGATACAAACTCATTTACACTCTCAAACACAAACACACAGCTTGCACATACACATACACATTTGCTCATTCACACACACACAAACTCATTTACTTACACACTCAAACACAAACTCGCTTATTTACTCACACACACAAAACACATAAAACACTCATACGCAATCTCACCGATTTATTCACACACACATTTACTCACTGAACCATTCACTCTGACACTAACCCACTCACATAAACACCCACAGTCACTCGCTCCCACGCTCCCTCACTCGCCTTATCTCTTATTGGCTTTAAATAAAGTGTGTGATTGTGAGAGAGAAGCAGCTTGTTATCGCTGCTTTGCGGTTGCTCGACTCCACATCGCCCAAAACACACAACCACAATCCTCCACGCTCACCGGGACGGTGCAGAACGAGGCTGGAAACATGACTTGAGTGAACTCAACCGCTCGGTAACACGAGAAGCGCTGCGAGAAGCACAATGTGCGACGCCCAGGAGAGGCCGTAATGTTTAAAATGTCCTCGGGGTTGTGTTTGCTGTACATAACAAGGTCAGAGTTCACACACGCGGGTATTGTTTTAGGATGATAAACGACTCGCTGGAGTCCTGCATTACAGGGCGGCGGGGCTCTGAAGGCAATTACACGTTGGGCTGGAGTTAAACCTGAACCGTTTGAAGCCCATTTAGTTCCTCACAGATGATAAAGGAGGGAAGACACCGGGGCTGGACGATCTGACCTCAAACCAGTATCACGATTAATGGAACATTTTACCTCCATTATAATTAATGAACAGTTTGGCACAATATCACTTTATGTCCGATACGATATGATATTGTAAATTTGGATATCTACCAACACGATGCAAATGTGATACGGTCTCTGAGACTTTTTTAAACAGATGATAATGCTTTAAAAAATGTCTGAATATAGGACTGAGATTATTCTGTAATTTTGTGACGGTCCCTAATCCTGCGGCGCTAAAACCATCAGGAATATTGCAATATTGTCTGATATGTCCCCCTCCCCCAGTCCGGATGGGGCCCACTCGGACGAGAGCACTCCTGAGCAGTCCCAGGCCATTTATGCCGAGTTCGATGAGGACTTTGAGGACGACGAGCTGGCGCCTCCCATCGGCCAGTGCACCGCACTCTACAACTTCCCAGGTAGTCGCGCTCACCCTCTTACTGCCCCCTCTGTGTTGATGTCAGGGGAAAGTGTGGTCTCTTTATAGCGAGGTGGATCTGTGTCTTTTCTCTTCCATTTGCCCATCTCGTCCTTCTGTTTGTCCCTCCGTGCGCCTCCTCGTCTGTTTGTCCCTCCGTGCGCCTCCTCGTCTGTTTGTCCCTCCGTGCGCCGCCTCGTCTGTTTGTCCCTCCGTGCGCCTCCTCGTCTGTTTGTCCCTCCGTGCATCTCCGCGTCCGTTTGTCCTGCCGTGCATCTCCTCGTCCGTTTGTCCCTCCGTGCGGCTTCTCGTCCGTTTGTCCCTCCGTGCGGCTCCTCGTCCGTTTGTCCTGCCGTGCATCTCCTCGTCCGTTTGTCCGTCCATGCGTCTCCTCGTCCATTTGTCTGTCCATGTGTATTCTCGTCTATTTGTTCGTCTGTGTCTCCTCTCATCCGTCCGTGTACCTACTCGTCCTGTCTCCTGTCCATCTATCACTTTGTGTCTGTCTAACTGTTTCTTAGTCAGTCTGCCGTCTCTGTGCGGCACCATCCTCTACCCCTTTATCACCGTCTCTCTCTGTCCGTCAACAAATATAAACCCACTCTATCTATCTTTCTGCCACTGTCTCCCTGCATGTGCGTTGATGTGTGTGTGTTGCATTCAGGCTCCAGCGAGGGCACCATCTCCATGCAGGAGGGCGAGGTCCTGGCCGTGGTGGAGGAGGACAAGGGCGACGGCTGGACGCGAGTGCGGCGGAACAACGGGGACGAAGGCTACATCCCCACCTCCTACGCCAACATCGTGCTCAACAAGTGACCCGTTCCCACCTCCAAACTCAGATACACCCCCGCCACCACAGCATATCACCCCCCCGCCCCCTTCCAGCTGCAGGAGCTTCCACGTGAGCCAGGTTCCGGAGCAAGATGCCGCGGCAATCTCCAACTTTCCCTCCTTTTTTACTATACGGGTGTGTGTGAGTGTGTGTATGAGAGAACGCCAAGACGCTATCCAGGTCTCCCTCGTGCTACGATGCATCAGCAGGTCCCAGTTATCAAACACACACACACACACACAATTGAGAAGACAGATGATGTTTGGGTAGTGCACCCATGTAACAAATCTCTTATTCTGTGTGTCTTGTGTTTTACCAGCTTAAATATTTGCTCTAAAAGACAGTCTCTGTGGCCAAGGAGCATCACTCCTGCAAATGCTTTCCAGGTGTGTGTGTATGTTGGAGAGCAAATGTGTGTGTTGGGATGTGTGACTGAGTGAGTAGGGGATGTGTGTATGCATGTTGGAGAGAGAGAGAGAGAGAGAGAGTGTGTGTGTGTGTGTGTGTGTATGAATGTTAGAGAGTGTGTGTTTGTGTATGTTAGTGAGAGAGATAAAGTCCAATATAAGCAGTTTGAGGTTTAGGTCAAAACGTTTCTGCTTTTTAAAAAATATAATATTTTCTTAAAATATTAAGGACTGCACACTTCACAAATATGAAAACTCTTTCAACAAAACTTGCTCTCCGTTGTGAAGCTCAAATCCACCTTCCAATTCCAAATCGAAATCCTCTTTCCCCCCCAAACCTTCATAACTTATTAATGTTTTTTAAATGCACAAGAAATAGTGTGATCATTTTTTTCCACAAGCTGTAAAGGTCCGAGCTTTCCACAGAAACACATTTCCTCCACCATTACCCTGTAAATAATATGATGTGCAACATTTAGGAATTGACATATTTATATATATATATATATAAGATATAATATATTTTAGCTATCACAACACCACTGTTGTCTTACTAGCGTTCTCTTCTTAAGCAATAAAGATTGTATAGTCCTGGCTGACTCCTGTCTGCAGTAGTAAAGGTAAAAAGTAAACTTTCTATTATGCATTGCATCTTCCAGACATTTGTCACGTCCAGGTGCCTTCAGCGTTGTGTACATTCCATTTACAGTGCGTCTCTGCTGTCTGTAGGAGACCTTTATAAACCTTGTTCACATCTCCACATTTAAACTGTCTTGTCTGTTTTATGTTTTTATCCCAGGCCTCATCAGGAGAATTAAAAATAACAGTGAATGAATTCTCAGGAGCAACTTTTCTCTTGCTGTTACTTGTAAGGCTTGTTGTGGCCTTATTTTTCTGGTCTTAATGGGAAATCCCTCTTATAATTCATGATAAATGTGGTGGTGGAACAAAGCATTAGGGCCTTTCTGAAAGCTCAAGTTACAGGAAAAAGTATTTACACAGGTCTGTGTGGAATATCTAGATGCTGTCAAAATGTATTTGGGTTAATGGATTATCCCACTTATGATTTCTGAAAAATATGGTTGTGGAGCAAAACATGAGACGCTTTTAAAGACTAGGATTACAGGCAAAAATGTGCCGGGCTTATTTTGAGTATCTGCTGGGAAATCCCACTTTGGGTTTCTGAAAAATATAGTTTTAAAGCGGAACATTAGGGACTTTTAAGAGGTAACAACTGCAGAAAGAAATATTCACAGGTATATAAAACAGGAAATGCTTATTAGGAAGTCACTCATGGTCAGTGTAAAATATGGTGGTGAACATAAATAGGACTGTCTAAAAGGTTGAGTTACACAGGAACAAAACACTTACACAGGCTCGGGAAAATTTAATGTTGAAAAAACAACTGGAAATCCCTGGTGGGGGAATAACAGCTTAGTAATATGTGTGTGTATATGCGCATATGTATATGATTTATGACACTATGGTCAAAAATTAGAACCTTTCAAAGACTAAAATTATTGGAAAAATATTTGCAAGTTATTGTTGCCTTCTTAAAATAATGGTCTGTCATTTTTTGACAAATTTCTTTGCCTAAATCTGCTCTTCATGATGCTGGTCACCTCTGAGAAAATCACTTACATCCTCAGTTGAAAGGATCATGCGATCCTACCCGTCGTATAATAGCCTGTGTCAAGGGTGTGAATTAGGCCATTTTATTTAGAAAAACTTGGAAATATGACTTGGGCCATTATTTTAAGACGTTATGTTGAATATCTGGTCAGCACGGTGGCGCAGAGGTTACCGCTGCCGCCTCACAGCGAGAATGTCCTGGGTTCGATCCCCAGGTCAGCCATAGGGCCTATCTGTATGGAGTTTACATGCTCTCCCCGTTTTCGTGTGGGTTTTCTCCGGGTGCTCCGGTTTCCTCCCACAGTCCAAAGGCGTGCCATGTAGGTTAATTGGTGACTCAATTGGCTGTGTAAAGTGTGAGTGTGTTGGCGCCTGCCCAGGATTGGTCCCCACCTTGCGCCTGTAGTTCCTGGGATATGCTCCGGTCCCTGCGTCCCCAATAGGGATTAAGCGGTTTGGATAATGAATGAATGTTGAATATCTGCATGGTTTAAAAATGTGTTTGAATGATTGGGAAATTCTGTTCATGCTTTTGTTCAGAATTATGACGTATGAAGGTACAAAATCCCAGAAAAAGGGTCACAGACTTAGGATAAATATATGGTTGTGGTTGCAAAAAATGTGCTTTTAAAAGGGGAAAAATGACAGGAAGAAAAACACTTGAACAGGCTAAAGTTATTGGTTTATGAAACGCGGTGTTGTTCCAAAAAATTCTGGGCCAAAGTTAATATTACTGTTTTCTTAAATCAATTCTCAGCAGTTTCAAAATCCCAGAATTAAGATTAAAATATTTCGAGTTCCATGAAAGCTCACGGCGCGCCACCTGCTGGTGATGTGTGGAAAATTATACTTGGCGCTGCGGCACCGTCAGAACGAAGGTGCAATTTGTAAAACTACTTATAAATGCTAATATTAGTCAGAAATATGGTTAATAAACACCTACAACACTGAATGTTTGTGAAGATTGTAAGGAAGAGTAACTATTCTAATTAAAGCCGTTTTCTTCAGGGTGTTGCTGCATGTATTAAACGCATTTTCCCGACAGGGGGCAGTGTTGTTCCACAGGTCGTACAAAGATTTTTTCACATCGACTTCAAACGATAAAACGCATTAATCAGCTGATTTGTTGCTGATAAAAAAATTCGTCCTGCACACAGGACTCAATGAACATAAAGCATATCCGTTCATCCAGGTCAGATTTGGCCTCTGAAAGCAGAAAATAGACTTGATTCCCGCCATGAAAGCTGTTTAACAATTTAGCCTGTAGCATGTTCCCCTCAGTAGATGCTACGCCACGTTTTAACTGTTATTTTATTCATAGTTTTGTCCACGTTCGCCAACCTTTCTCCTGCCCTATTCCGTGGGCTTCACATCAATAAAATACTACATCTTGTCTTGAATTTATGTCCCTCTTATATCTGCCTCTTGGGGCCTTTAATTTGTATGCTGCTTGTTGGCTTCCTACAGTTCCTTAAAGGTCAGTTTTTCCATACTTGGCCTGTCAGAACCTGATGAAGGTTTCGGAGGGCGAACTCCTCTCGAAGATAAGCTGTTTCTTCCCCGAGCGTCATCTTCACATTGTAAAGACTCCAAACAAATGCTAGTTTCAGCTTTAGAGTCAACACCATTAAAGAGGTTCTTGCTTTCAACTTCCCCACTTATGCTACAGTCCAATTTTCTTTTTTATAGGATGGCTGACAATGAGACGTCTCCTGTCAGACGTGTAACTAAAGAGCATAAATTAGCTCGTCATTTTGTGTTCCATTAGTATTTTCCAACTTCGCAAAAGCCTTTGGAACGATGTCAATGCGTTTGTAGAAAATTGGTTAAAATAAGGTCCCTGGGTAGACGAGCTTTAGAACACTTTCATATTTTTGTTGTGCGTGTTCATACTTTTGTTTCCAGTGAAGCAGTGGGATTTCTGACCTTTTTTGAGCTTTAAAATAGTATGTTACAAACGATTTGCAAAAAAAAAAAAAAACTTGACAAAGCTGCTGCTTTAAACTCAGCCCTGACAGGCTTTACCTTTTGCAAGATCAGATCTGATAAATATATCACATGACAATTAGAGAAACAGAGAATGAGCGAAATGTTCGCAGAAGCAACATTAATAGCTGGAATGTTGACTGATATGGTTCTAAATATTGGCCTTCATTCATGGAATGCTGGAACATGAAAATATATTAATAAAAAACGGATGTCACCTTAACTTTGCCTAATGTCTAAAATCCCATATTCACTTCACACAGGTTATTTGAAGGATTCAGAAGTGTGAGCTTCCTTAGTAGACACTAGTTGCATTAAGCAGCTCTCCACCACTTCAGTGGCCTTTTTTGTCCAAAAAAGGTATCTAGCAGCACAATTTTAGCTCAGTTTTAGCTACTTTCCATGAAAGAGAGTTGCCAGTTTTGCTCCATGACTCGGCGGTGGCATGTTTTCATTCTGTGTGCCAGCTGATGTAAATTTTTTTTTAAAAGCCTGTGAATGATTTTGGAATTCTTCCGAAGACCAATCACTGATCTGTATTGTTTTCCCTTCCTTTGTTCTCACTGGTGCTAGTCGACTCCAAGCATTTGGAACTGTCTCTGAAGGATTCGATTGTTGAATGTGACTTTCACTGTCAGCGTTTCTGCACCAATGTGCAGCTCCACCTGGGTGATGCTCCAGAAGTCATACTGCACTCACTACACATTAGCTAAGGTGCTGAAGGGAAAAAAGAGAATTTAACAATATGAGAAATGAGGGCATGACTAGGAGGCCATACATTGAAAGTCATGATGGATTATTTCAGCGTTCCACCCCAACTCTTTCTGAGTTAAGCGAGTCAGGAGCTCGATTTGACCAATCTCATTGGAAAGACAGAGCCAGTGTTTGGGATCCAGTGAGAACTGTCCAGCATCACCACTGACCCAGTGGAAGCCCAATGACGACACTGTGACCACATCGCACACCACATCCAATTTTAAAATATATTAGTAGGCGTACTTCACCCATCTCCCATGACATCACAGGTTCTTAGTTTCAGACCAGCAAAGTTTTGGTGCCCATTTATAGCTGCCATTGTAACATCACTACCTAATTTTTCAGTGGAAAAATGTGCCAAAATGGGAGCTGGAACAACACATGGGGACAATTGGTAGCGTAACAGTTAGGGCTTTCGCCCCATGATCGGAGAGTTGCTGGTTCAAGTCCCAGACCAGTAAAGGTACCACAAGGTACTTCATGAACAAGGTACTGTCCCCAAGCACTGCTCCCCAGGCGCTGTATAAAAGCTGCCCACTGCTCCTTCACAGATGAGTCAAATGCAGAGGTCACATTTCATGCATTGTGTCCTGTGCTGTGCTGTGTTCACTTCAGGAAAATCTGTTTTTTTTTGTAATGACGTAGCTTCATTGCTGTTACAAAAATAGTTAGCTAATAGCTATAGGAAAAAAAAGTTATTAGTGCCACTAATTTTAGTTAGCTACTCCACCACAATGTAAATGTGCCTTAAGAATCTCAAAATGTACTGACTGAGCAGAGTCGATTCTCCATCGAGTTACCTGGAATCAAAAAACAATTTGTTTCGCTCACTATCATGCACAGCAACACTTGTAGCTCACTCTTGCGTCGCACGTCTTCAACTAGCTGGCCGATTCGAAAACCACACCACCGCAGGAAGCCTCGTGCATGCACCACATGCCCTGTGCTAGGGTATCGATGAGCGATGGTGCTGTTGCTGGAGCGGGTCGATATTTGGAGTCGGGGGGAGTGGCAGTAACGCGTGGGAGTGAATAATCCGCCAATAATGAATGATATAGTCTCCCGGCAAACGCTTGGCACGAGGAGAGGCTTCTAATACAGAGGCATGGGAAGGAGATCTGTTCAAATATTGATTGCATTTGTTAAACTTCACAGAGAGGCAGGGGGAGAAATGAAAGGAAAATGACACACACTGTTTTGACATTTTTGGTTTTTTGCTTTTCTCTTTTTCACCATAGCGGACATGAGTGATGGGCGGCCACTGAGCTGCAGGTGTTGAAGAGGTCATTACAAAGTCGGCATAAGGCATGGGCTGAGCTTATTCTGTGTGTGTGTGTGTGTGTGTTGTCTGTGTGTGTGTGTAAATACACACCATGTTCTATTTTTAGAGCATGCCTTCATGACTGATTTTTTTTCTGTATATGACGCTACTCTGCAGTCATACAGATCTGTAGTGGCATTTTCAAGCACATGATAATGTGAAACTGTGCGTATGCGTGTGTGTGGTGGCTCGCGTTTATACCAGATTCAATGAACAAAGACACCCCAAATCGTTGTGATCAGCTAGTATTTATTTTCACCCGGACTACTAAAATGGCGCCTAAGGTGTCCATCTGATTCCAACAGATGTTTTTTTGGGGGAGGAAGAAAGAGGTGAATAAAAGCGTGCAGATTTCGTAACGTCTTGCAGAGATTGCACGAGAAAAAAAGTCTCCTGCACCTTAGCAAAAAAGCAATTATAAAGACGTACAAATGTCCGCAGCTAATAAAAAAAAGCAACAAATGGCTCTGCTGGATTTTTTTCGATTCGTTTAAAAGACTGCGTTTAGTCTGGCCGAGCCGACTACAATGAAGTGTACACAAGAGGTATCTGATAAAGGACGACTCTTGTCTTTGAAGCCGTTGCGTGCTTATGCGCATCTCAATTGCAAATGAGAGACATTTCTGGGCCGCGACGCACAAAAGAGCATTAAGCACGGTCCATTCACAACTTCAGAGTGATAAGGAGGTTTTTGTTGTTGTTTTTTTCCCTAGCTTCGATTTTTGCGTATCACCTTTGAGTTTGCCTTAAACAGCATGGTCGTTTTCCTCCGTCTGTTTGTTTTTTGATGCATCGCGCTCGTTGCATGGCGGGGTGCTGCAACATAACCAGTAATTATTTCAGTGCCTGGCAGCGGAGAGCTGATTAAAGATTTAAACTCCGGTTTGCTTCTGAAGTCTCTGCTTTGTAGAGGGTGCCGAATTAAAGGAAAAGGGTCTGGCTCCATGCAGGGCTTGGGTCCGTCCTTAATGCTTCTTATGCTCCTGCATTTTGCACCAGGCTGCTGTTTACATATTAAAGGGACGCTCTGACCGATAATGCTGGCGTAACTAACGTTGGAGACTTTTAGAATTGAAGTTGGCTGACCCATAGGGTGAATAATCTCCAGGGAGCTGAGTTTTGAACGCAGGGGTGAAAGCGTTTTTGGGGACTTGAATATCAGAAGTTTCAATCTGTAGCTCCGGTCTGCCTGCCTTGAGTCGCAAACAAATAAATCAAGCTGTTATCTTTTGCGTCATTTACGTCTTAAAGAAACAGTCCAGGCAACAAAAAATGCAAATTTCCTCCTAAGAACCAGATATTTGCCAGTCACTGATCTGGAGTGCATTTTCCAAAAGCATAGCATAACTATGCTAGCAACTAACATCGTGTACGTTAGCAACTAACATCGTGTACGTTAGCAACTAACATTGTGTGTGTTAGCAACTAACATTGTGTACGTTAGCAACTAACATTGTGTACGTTAGCAACTAACATAGTGTACATTAGCAATTAACATAGTGTATGTTAGCAACTAGCATAGTGTACGTTAGCAACTAGCATAGTGTACGTTAGCAACTAACATTGTGTAGGTTGGCAACTAACATAGTGTACATTAGCAACTAACAGTGTACATTAACAACTCATAGTGTACATTAGCAACTAACATAGTGTACATTAGCAACTAACATCATGTACATTGGCAACTAACATTGTATACATTAGCAACTAACATATTGTTGCTAGCACAGTTAACAATACGTTAGCACTATGATTTTGGGAAATGTACCCCTGTATTGTTTTCTCCTCCTTGTTCTCACTGGTGATGGTCGAACACACTCACCTCACATTAGCTAAGGCCACATTTTTAAAGTCATGATCGATGATTTGTTCCAGGGGTGGCACGGTGGCAAGCGAGAAGGTCCTGGGTTTGCTTTGCATGCTCTCCCAGTGTTTGCATGGGTTTTCTTTCGGGTGTTCCTGGTTTCCTCCGACTGTTCAAATGTATGCACTATAGTTTAAATGGTGACTCTAAATTGGCCCCGTAAGGTTTGAACGTGTGTCTGTGCCCTGCAGTGTGTTGGCGTTAATTTGAAAAACGAATGAAGGAATGCTACACAGATTCTTCCCTCGACCTCCCAATTTATCCTTACCTTCACCCCTTCCCATACCACTCAATTCCCACCAATTCCCCACCTGCTGCACCAATACTTTAAGCGATTACACCTCCTTCTCCTCCAAGTGTGGCCTCCATTTACAACGCCACCACATCTGCGGCTCCTTCGGCACCTCGGATAAAGATTGATACTGCGTGTAATCTCGCTAGCTCCCTGTAATCTCGATATTGCCCTTTTCTGCTGACCGTGACACTTCCCAATGCTTTGGCCTTTATGGAGAGCCTTGTACAGATGAGCGGCGAGGGATGGGGAAAGGTACAACGAGAAGGAAGGAAAGACAGAGACACAGAGAGAGAAACAGAGTTTGCAGTTTATCTTTCCCTTTCGTCTGTGCGCCTGCCGGGCGGATGAATGGGCTTCTTTAAATAGCTCTGATTAATTAGGGCTTTTAATTGCCTGTGCGTCTCTGGAAGCAGCGCATGCTGCCTCCTGTCACTCAGAGCTAGGGAGGCGGAGCTAGAGGCAGCTGCATGCTCTCCTCAAATGCGCTGTTTAATATCAGATACGTGTTGTCAAGCCCAACATACACGCACACACTCCCTGTCACCATAGCAGCCTGGAATAGCTGAGATGAAATTACCACGTTTCAGTGTTAACCCTTGTCTCTGTTGGCTGGTTCTGTTAATTCAGAATGCTTACAGGGTTTGGTGTTTGACTTCACACACATACACACACACACACACAACCCAGAGCTCTTCCGCCTCCCACCTCATCACCTTCTTTCAGGCTGATTGCATCAGCACTATTCGGTCGTCCCCTTTTGGAGCTGCCGATTGTTGTCTACGTAGTCATGAACTGCTCCAAGTCTCTCTTTTCTACCTTACATTGGTTTGCATCAGTGCTTTTCACTAAGTGCCACACGCCTCAGTGATGGCTTAAGTCTTAGATAAAAATCTCCAGAGTCTTGCAGTGCACTGTGCCAGAACCCGTCTATCCCTTTAAGGGGCCCAAGAAGGTGTTTGAAATGGTTGCTTGTGCTTTTCCTGATTACAGAGATCATATAATTTCAGAAGACTTCTTGTTGCAGCCCGTGCACGGAAAATCTGTGTTTGGCTGTGTGTGCGTGTGTGTGTGTGTGTGTGTGTATGTGTGGGAGGAGGTGTTGTTTGTGCATGTGCATGTTTGCTGTCTTGGACAAATCTCATTCTGTTCCGCTGGATTCCATTGCAGAAGCGTGCTAAGTTGAGACATGGCTGCTGAGCTGGCAGATAATGAGAAAAAGCAACAGATATAAGGCACAGCGGCAGAGACATGAATGCATTACTCTCTTCTTCCCCTTCTTTGAGTCTTTCAGTTCTTGACAGGTGCAGATGAGGTTCCTAAAGCTCTAATGTGTTTCCATTGAGACTGGAGTGGCCAGACTCACGCTAGCTGTCAGAGTGGCATCAATCTGCTATCAAAAAGGAGGTTCTGCAAGCCGTCTTACTGTAGTCATGTATCATTGTTGACAGTGTGGACCTGTGCTAGTGATCTGAGGATTGACAGTTTGATTTGTAAACTGGTTGTATGTGATGGAAGTGAACCAGCTGTTGGGTGGCATGGTGGCACAGTGATTAGCGCTGCCGCCTCACAGCAAGAAGGCCCTGGCTTCGATCTCTGAAGGTCGGCTGTAGGGTCTTTCTGTGTGGAAGTTGCATACCCAGGGTTGGTCCCCGCCTTTTGCCCATATTTCCCAGGAAAGCCTCTGGTCAGTGTCTGGCGATACTGATAGGAATCAAGCAGTTCAGATAATGAATGAATGAAATGACTGTCCATCTACTATTGAGCACTTTTCCCCCACACAAGCAAGTTTCAAGCTGGATGGAAAGCATATGTCCATTCTACTGTGGGTCTGATGAGCCAGGCATGTCCTGAACAGGAGAGACTTGCTATGTTTGGGAAGCCTAATGGATAGTAGAAAAACAGGACTAGTTTCTTGAAATCACATTTGACTGGTGATAGGTTTTGACATATTGAACATGCGAACATATGGTTGATGGAAGTGAGACAACCGATCGAAGAAAGACTCTTAAACCCCACTTCCTCCAGGCTGGGTAGATAGCCTTTCTTGTGAGAGAACCTCAGGTTCTTTAGGTGCCATATTCTGAACAGATTGTCCATTCTGCCTTGTGTCTGATGAGACAGGCATGACTTGAGCAGGAAAGACTTGCTAGGTATGGCAATCTTGATGGACACAAGAACTCATAAAACAGGACTAGTTTGGTTGGAGTCACAGGTGGAGTCATCCTGGCTAGTGATGTGAGGATTTGACAGACTGAATTGTAGACTGGTTGCAGTTGATGGATGAGCTAGCTGTCCATCCAATGTTAAGCCATCAAGATAGACCATTAAACCTCACTTGGTCCAGGCTAGATAGAAAGCTGATTGATTTCCTGTGACCTTTTTGTCATTGGATAGTGGGGGAGGCAAAACTCAAGTTCCTCAGGGTCTATGTATCCAAAATATTCTCTATTTTCCAAGCATGTCCTGAACAAGAGAGACTGGTGAGCCACAGCTTAATGGATACCAGAAGTCAAAGAACAGGACCAGATTTGCTGATGTCAATTTTGACCTGTACTTATAATCCGAGGAGTTACATATTGAATTTTGATCTGGTACCAGACGATGCAAGTTAATTAGCTGTTCATTAAAATGTTGAACCCTCAAAAAAGACTCATAAACTCCACTTGCTTCAGAACAGGCAGAAAGCAGATCCTTTGCTCTGACCCTAATGGAAAAGGGAGGCAAAACCCAGGTTCTTCATGTGACACACATCCAAAAGATTGTCCACTGTTGTTTGATGATCCAGTCAACTCCAAGAATAGGATTAGTTTGGCTGGTCTTAAAAGTCAGTTTGGTCCCAAAAGCTTGCCTGTACACATCTGCCAGTTTAAAGTATACTAGATACCGCTCCTTCTCCTCATTTTTCACCTTTGAAGGACTTTATCAGCCAGAACTTGGCAGGTTAGAGAGATCAGAACATTGTCCAGCTCTCGGTTGGGCATCTATAGCTGATTGAGTATGCACCACATCCGCCCCTGATTGATGACTTGCCCGCAAGAGCGGAAATCTATCCCCAGGCTCCGGCTGCGGCCCACTGATGGATAACCTTATGGAGCTCGGCGTTGGGCCTGATGGGTCTTTGGTGTCCAATGGAGCCCGCAAGACCAGAATAATGGGGAGGAGATGAGGCAGGCAGAGATACCCTGCGTGACCTCTGTTTCCTCCCGCCATCGACTTTGTCTTCGTTTGTCTTTTTCGGACAAAGAAAGACACAATCTACAAGCTCTGTGTTCTCACAGATGCTTTAAAAGAGCAGATTTTCCAGATTAGCCCGTACATATTCTTTTAGCCAAGACATGTTTAACTTTGGAATGCTGTTTTACAGCTTTTCTTTGGAACTGCAAGACTACAATTTGTACACACAGTGGTGAATGATAAACAGACAAAATCTGTCAACAACATGTTTTTGTAGATCAACTACACATTTAAGGTAAGTGAAAATTCCATTATCTTCTATGGGCTATGACACAACAAGCTGATGCCAGAATTAGCTAATTAAACAGTCTTCTTACAACACTGGAAAGCACAAATGAGAACCAGTTTCTGTTTGAGATACGACTGGTGACTGAATCTTGACAGACCAAAAGCGTCTTATTGTCAACTGTTTGATTCAGTTGAAGTCAGTTGGTAGCATAATAGTTGGGGTCTGTGATCAGAAGGTGGCCAGTTCGAATCCCAGACCAGCAACTTTGCCACTGAGGTACTCATAAGCCAGGTACCGTACCCAAGCACTACTCCCTGGGTGCTGCCAAAAAGCTGCCCACTACTCCTTAACAGATGGGTCAAATGCAGAGGTCATATTTTTTGGTGCACTCTGTGCTGTGCTGTGTTCACAATGATAAATATTAAGTATCTGACATTAACAGTATTTAGGTATTAAAGGTGTTTACTTGTATTAGTAAAGCTTAGCCATTAAATAAAAAACATGACACAAAGTCTTAAAGTAAACTAACATTAAATTTGTTTGCTTTCAAAATATTTTTGAAAATTTTATAAACGGTGGCAATATAATCCCTTCTGACAAAGGAAATGAGGGTTGTAAAAGTACTAGAATACTTTTCTGGGACAAAACCCAAAGGTGCTAATGTTGTCTAATAATAGATAACAACTAAAGGGGAGTTTAGGGGGAAGGGTAATATCTAAAAGTATCCCATTGGATTGGTTACTTTTACAGCCCCATATTAGCATTTTTGGGCAGAATGTTCTTTTTATGGGGCAAAATGTTGGATGGTCTCTCTTATTAGATTAGTCACTGTAGGCAGGTGGTTTTGCAGGATGCTGGGAGTGACTGCATGAAACAGCAGGACTGCAGCGCGCTATACGGCAGTAGCAGGTGCCATTTATCTGATGTGGGAACAGCTGCAGGACTTTTTGCTTCTCTGGCGGCATCCATCATATCATAAAATGTTGATGCTGTGTGCAAGTGTCTATGTGTGTGTGGGAGAGAGAGAGAGAGAAGCATAAGGGATTTGCTTACTTTTTGTCCTCTTTATGTTCATGTTAGTACTTCTGTTTGGGGGAACATTTTGCCTCTGATCCATTTTGGAGGCGAAAACTAAAAAGCTGATTGCAACACCCTTGACTATTTCATGCTGATTAAACACTGTACAAAATGGAATTTGATTAAAATTGTGAAAAACTAACAACTAATTCCCATTCGCATTTTACTGGAAACTGAATCGCAGTGCACTTTTAATGTCTTTTTTACAGTGGCCGAGAAAGCCCAACGCAATTCAGAGTTTAAAAACGCGCTGCAAAATCACAAAGCATTTCATTCAAGTTCACAGTGCACGCTCAAAAACACTACAAATTCATAGACGCGATACAAACTCAGAAATCACTTTCATCAATTTCGTCATTACATATTGCAAAACACAAAACACATGCATCTTCTACAATGCGCTGCAAATACAGAAAATACATGCATCTTCTAAAACGCACTGCAAATAGCCACAACATAACGGAAGTGTTTGCGGAGGACACTGTTTTGGGTGGCCACATCCTTATTAGTTTTAAGTCCCAAGGAGGTGGAGACCAGTAAGTGAAATTAACATTTGAGATATAAATGATTGGTTTCATGGTTTTATCGTACATATTTAGATGTGTAGAAATTCCTCATGTATGAGACTCATTGTCTCATTTTCAATGTTTAGTGTACTGTCCTTTCTGTGGAGTTAGATTGGATCTCAAATGTTAATTTCACTTACTGGTCTCCACCTCCTTGGGACTTAAAACTAATAAGGATGTGGCCACCCAAAACAGTGTCCTCCGCAAACACTTCCGTTGTGTTTTGGCTCAATTTGGTTGCATTGTGGCTATTTGCAGCGTGTTTTAGAAGATGCTTGTGTTTTCTGTATTTGTAGCGCGTTGTAGAAGATGCATGTGTAGAAGATGCTTGTGTTTTCTGTATTTGCAGTGCGTTGTAGAAGATGCATGTGTAGAAGATGCGTGTGTTTTCTGTATTTGCAGCGCGTTGTAGAAGATGCATGTGTTTTGTGTTTTGCAACGTGTAATGACGAAATTGATGAAAGTGATTTCTGAGTGTGTCACATCTACGAATTGTAGTGTGTTTCGGCATGCGCTGTGAACTTGAATGAAATGCTTCGTGGTTTTGCAGCATGTTTTTAACTGTGTTGGGCTTTCTCGGCCACCATACTTTTTCCTTGTTAGCAATCTTTACTTTTAGTTAAATATTGGTTTTAATAAAGTAGTTTTTTTATCCCCTCAACTCCCCTCAACTGATTTTGTTTTTAGCACCCTGCATTAACGGAACAAATGCAAAAATCAACATCGGAAGGCTCCGAGCATCTAACCTCCTTGGCGCCCTGAGCTGCCCTTTGGCAGGCCTCAGAGGCATTGAGACTCGCCTGCAGCTAGACTGTCAGCTCAAACAAATGCTCTTCTTTACTTTGAAGTCTGCAAAAGCTTGCACAAGCACTGGGAGCCAAATCAGTTTCCATAATGCGCCCACACCAGTCTACCAGGACCACTGGAAAATGAGCGTAATCCCTGTTCTTTGTTGTCCTTTGAGATGAACGCTGAACTTGCGGGAGACAGTTTTCTGAAACAGTTCTGGCCTAATGGTTCTAGTGGTTCTGTGCTCGTTAGTGCCTTCTCGCCCTGCTGGCTCATTAGGGCTGACTGCTCCCTTCATAAACAGAACTGATGGATGGAGTAATGAATGCGTCGGAGCTGACCTGCTGCACCGTTTTGAAGCCCCCGCGGTCCAGGGGATGAACCATTTTTGCCCGGCAACCATAGGGATGCTAATGAGAGTCAGGCATGTGGCTTTGCTAAAGTTAATCTGTTTTGGGAGATGGGTGACTTGTGATGGGTTGCAAGATCGTCTCCCCTTTGCTCTGGATGTCAGTTTTGAATTGAATTAATGTGGACACACATGTCAACAGGTGTTATTGCAATTTGGAGATTTGTTGCGGTGAAGCATGGGAATCCCCAAGGCCTTGTTTTAGGTCCTGTTGTCCTGTTGAGACACCTTCACTGGCTGGAATGCAAATGGCTGAGGGGAGACGAGTGAGTTGAATTGGTATGGATAAAATGTCAATGCTTGGTGGAAAGGTACTTGACCTAAGCAGGACCACACATTATAACGACTAGCTCACTGTGATTACGCACGCTAATTGTAGCTCCTCTAACCCAGCTTGGGTTTGTAAGGATGTGGATTTCTTCAATACAGGACGATCCAATATGTATTTTGAAATTTGTGTTACATGTTGTGTTCTTCTTACAAAATCCAAATCTCTTCCAAACTTCAGACTTGACAGTGCATTATGTCACCTTAGTGCTCTCTGTCATGTATCTCAATGTCACTCTTATTATAATCTCAGTCCTGCACTCCAGCAGCTACATTAAACTGATTCACTAAACTTTGCTAGTAAACTTAGTAATCAGATTCATGCTACATTTCAGTCGATCGATACAATCACATTTTTAAATTAAAAAACGATTTCCAATTCATATCGGTTATTAGTCTCATTCGTATTTGCTTGGCTGCTACACTTATGCTTCTTTTTCCACCTGCATTGTATGGAAACACTCTATTCTTGGCCAGTCGTTGGTTACCCATCAGCCTTTGCGGCGGCAGCTGGCTTTCCATTTCTATCTCCCTCCAAACAGATGTCCGTGGCGCTCCAGAACAGTCCTAATTTTGCCATTTGCTAACAGATATCTCCTCTCTTTGGCTAATGAGCTCGTGTTGGATCTGGTCCTCGTACTCACTGGTGCAGCGCCGTTCCAGAACTTGCATCAATTTCAAGAAAACATCTGCAAGGATTATGGGCTGAACACTCCCACATCTACGTAACAGGAACAACAAAGAGTGGTGGGAAAACAAGATGAGAAAAAGGAACTTCTGAAGCGAATTTGCTTTCAATGTGCTTCATACATGCTGATAATGGGATGTTGATTTGTGAATTTTCACATGACAGATTTGGATTATTACTTGGAAAACCCTGCTTACATTTATTTGGTATAAACAGCAGCAGCAAACATTACTAGCTAGCAAGTCTAACAAGATTAGCAACCTAGCTGTTTCCTCACATAGCTAGAGCTGACATTGTCTATTATAAATTGAATGAATGAATAAATATTATAAATATGAATTGAATTGAATAAAAAGCCTAGCCTCCTCGTAACTAACCAGTATAGCATTTCCTTATGGTCAATAATGACAAAAATCACTGACAAGTTTTTTTCCAGAACAGTAGTGGTTCAAGTTTTTAAAAGCTGTCTGTTTTTGCAAGGTCTACTAATGTTGTGTTTTTTTCCTCTACTGCTATTTCTACATCTATTATTTATCTATATATTTAGCTATTTAACTAGCGATATATTTTTCCATTCATCTATACATCATGGTGACACCCAGTGTTTAAAATTGGAACTGCAATTTATATTTTCTTTGAAGACTGAAGCAGTCTGTGATATATTCTGTAATCCTGTATCAGTGCATGCCGAAAAATAATATCATTAATATGCGAGTTATTTACAAACTCCGACCCTGATAACATCGTCAATCTGCGATAGCAAGAGGTCTAGCAGGACGAGGCCGTATTGCACATGACGTCTCAAGCCCACGCTGAGAAGTTAGGCCAGATTAGATCATCGAATCTCTCTTCTCTCGCAGCACGTGCAAAGCAAGCAAGCTGGAATTTTGGCAGGCGGGAACGTGAGAGCTGCAGTAAAAGTTCTTGTGTGTGTGTGTGTGTGTCTGTGCAGGGGGTTTGTTTGGAAGATTCCCTTTTTTCTGCCGTCAAACGCCTGCAGGCAGACTGACTCCGCTCGTGATGGGCAATCAAGTGGAGCTCGATTGCGAGGTGGCGTCACTCGGAGCGCCGTGCCGGCCCAGCTTTCTCTTCCCGCCGGCTAGAGCCCCTCTCCGGAGAGATCCTCTCTCATCAGAGTCAGCTTTCGGATTGTGAATCTTTAATTGGGGCGGCAGCACGCTGGGTGACCTGTTGCGAGCTAAGATAAGATCCCTTTATTGTCAAGGCATGATACACTCAATGAAATGCAGGTGCGTCTTTCGAATCACACACACAACCGTCAACACACACAAAAAATAATTATAGAACACATGCAACTTGCACATACACAACAGTAAACGCACACAAACAACACAAGCCTTCCATTTTCCCGCTCTGGTCTGGCTCCCCTAAATAACCTGTGCCTCTAAGTGTTTAAAGTTCTTTCAGTTGTGGAAGTAAATATTTTGCGCTGTAATGTTTTACAATATATTGGACTGATTATCGTTATATATGTAGCACAGTTGATGTACCTTGTTTTGATTCCAGTCTATCTGTGGCAGCGGCACACAGAGTTTAAAACTGGAAGTGCACTTTAATATTTTCTTCTAATGACATAACTACCTGTTTAAGTATTCACTTGTTGGTGGAAATGCAAACATTTGTTATCATAGATGTAACAATGTTTTGTGTCAGGATTTAGTCTTAACTTCAGCACTCAAACTAGTTGTTTTGATAGATGCATTGCAGAAAGTGGTTATGAACTGAACTGAACTTTTCTTGAAACATTTCAATGTCAAAAGTGAAAGTCAAAGTAAACTTTATTGTCATCTCTTCTATATATTGTACAGGTATACAGAGAGACGAGAAGACGTGGCTCCAGTTTACACAGTGCAACAAGAAATAGAGAACAAAGAACAGATAGGGCACATGGAATAAACAATATATAAATAGGACACAAAATATACATTTTAAGCTAGAAGTGGAAATTGACTGACAGTTTTCAATATGAAAGATTTCAACATCCAGTCTATTAATAGAAGTGTATTCTTAAAAAGTCTGACTGAAATTTAAGTTTGTACAGATATTATAGCAGCATTGGAGAACCATTCTGTGCAATACTTTTCAATAATGTGTGCAGATACAGTTAGTTAAAAAGTGAACAGTGATATATACATGTTTAACGGTTGTGCAAATAGTAGATGCAGTGCAAAAATTGTGCAAATATTATGGCAATGTTGTAGCGATAGTAATACTGTGCAGTTTGTAAGTATAGACATTTTTCTTATTCTTACACATCTTTTCAGAGAGAGTTTCAGTGCAACATGAAAGTGATGGTCCGTATAGCAGCATGTGCATCACAGCAACGGTGAGGTGTAAAGTGCAGAGGTGCAACAGAGTTAGTTCACAGTCCGAGTGTGTGTGGGGGGTCACACGTAAAGACTAAAGGACAACATTTCTTGTAATCTTCCTGGAAAGGAGATAAACTGATGTGTCATTCCTACCTATTCTGTTTGCAGGAAAATATTCACTCCAAACTTGTGTATAAAATGGGGGAATACCCAGTGGTGTCCACTTCATAGGGAATTATTGAGCAGTTTGACTCCAAGTATACTGAGAATAATATTGTTGATGTATATATTGTTGGTACCTGTATATGTGCCTGGAAACCAATAATATCATTATTATTATTATGTGACTTTCAGTCATCTGGGGCCCTTTTTCCCGCAATCCTCTCCCACCCCACACTGTCAAAGGAAGCCAAAAAAAGGATTTGCCATGTGCTGGAAAAGGGGGAACGTAGTCTGTCCTGGAGAAGTGGCGTAGTCCCCAAACATTTTTGTGCTCTTGCGAAACGTATTTTTTAATATCAGTAGACACGTCGTGCCGTTTCATTTTTTTTGCCAAGGTTTTATGAAAGGTTGAGACGGTGACAAAATTGTCTTATGCAGATGTAGCTGCCGGCTGTGCAGCGAGATGGAAAACACACAAACGCACACACACACACACTTCAAGCTGCTTTAAGATGCAGTCAGTCTCCCAGTGCAGGCAGGTTTTGCGGTCGCCCTTGGGGGAAAAAGCAAATGTCTTGCAGAAAAGGCAAAGCGGTGAAGAAGGAATGGCAGAGCAGAGCTGAGGATGGATGCAGGACTGGGATTTGCTGGTGTGTGTGTGTGTATGTGTGTGTTTGTGTGTTTGTGCGCCTGTGCAGATTGGGATGGAGTGCTGCCCGGTCCTCGTCTCTTCCAGCTCTGTGGATTGAGAGCTCTTGTTCGTTGCACACAGGGACTTTTACATCTTGATATCTTTTTAATGAACAGCTCTTGTTGCCGTGTTACCAGTGGCCTGTCATGCGGCTCGCATGCGCTCATAGACACAAATTTACACCCAGCTTGAAGTCCTCGTTACACACACTTGCAAAGACACACACACACACGCTCACCATGATGCATGATATTTCCTTGACTTGTGTATTACTACCTAAATATTTGCTGTAGATTCAAGATTCTTTTCACATAAATAGTTATGCAAGTGCATAATGTAGTTAAATGCAAAATGTTAAACTGTGTTAAAAACTAGCTTGGCACCAAAGCTTAAAAGGTTCCAATGCTGCTAAAGTTAGCCAGAAGGACCAGTGTAAGTGGATGACCAGGTAAAATTCCTAGGGTATGTTTGTTGTTTTCAGCATGTGTGTCTAAGAGAGCATGTATGAATGGATGTTCCACTTCTGTAGTGCTTTTCTGGACACCCAAAACACTTCTTCAGTTTCACCTGGACAGTGTTCTAGCAGCCATTTTGCACCAATAAATACACTCATCACACATTAGCTGAGGTGCAGGAGCAGGAGAGAATTCACGTATCAGAGATAGGGGATGATTAGAAGGCCAGATTTGAAAGGGTCATGGTGGATGATTTTAGCAGGACATCAGAGATTTTATGTTGCCTCTGAAGATTGGTGTTGTTTCCAGCATCTCCATCACTGCACGCCCCCTGTTGGTCCCACCAGTGCATCTAATAACAGCAACTAGTTCAATCGCTGACTTCTGAATTAAACCAATTCGCAATCACATCATAGCAGACTTTATGATATCAGCAGATGTCGAACCCCTGTCCTTTTGGGCCAGTTCTTAGCGTAACGGTTAGGGGGTTCGCTCTGCGATCGGAAGGTTGCTGCTCAAATGCAGAGGTCACATTTCGTTGTGGTGCATTGTGTGTTGTGGTGTGTTCACAGCAACAAATAATCACTCACTTTCACTTCCATTGAATCAATATAATGCGGGCAGCATGGTGGCACAGTGGTTAATGCTGCCGCCTCACACCAAGAAGGTCCTGGGGTTGGATCCAGGGCATGTCTGTGTGGAGTTTGCATGCTCTCCCTGTGTTTCTGTGGGGGCTCTAGTTTCCTCCAACAATCCAAAACTATGGAATATAGGTTCATTGGCGGCTCTAAATTGGCCCCGTAAAATGTGAATGACAGTTTGATTGTGTGAGTATGTGTTCCCTGTGGTGTGTTGGCGACTGACCAGGGCCGGTCCCCGCATTGCGCCCATAGTTCCGGGGATAGGCCCCGGTCGGTCCCCGCTCCCCACGACCCCGGATGGGATTAAGTGTTTCAGAAAATGAATGAATCAATCAATCAATTAATCAATAAAATATTGTATTGTGATGAAACACGAACATTTTTGATTTGCAGCCCTACCATCCAAGTTCTGACCAGAACCAAACCTGCTTAGCTTCAGACGGGTTACCAAGCCTCGACTGCAGGTGGTATGGCTGTTATTGTCATCATAGTGATGTTTGAGAGCTAAATACAAGAGCACATACTATATACAAAACATGCATATTAGGAACCTCACACACACACACACACCGACTAGTCTTGAATTATATATGGTTACTACATGTATTAATGCATATACACTCCCGGTCTCGCCTATTTAAATCTCATTTGCACGTTGCATTGTTTGTCACAAAAATAACCCTCCAGCATTTTTTGGTGCAATGCATACAGTGCTCCTTTATAAATATAATCATAAGAATTCCATGCAGTGCACGACTCCAGACTATATACTTCATCCCCGATCGCTGTTGCCTTTGCACCGAGCGAGTCTTTTTTCTTTAGGCAAGCTTACTGTCAGAAATGAAGGGAGCCAGAGTTTGCTGTTGCCTTATTAGAGAAGTGGAGAAATGGCCCTGTTATTATTGTGACGTTCGACTGGCGGATTTTGTGGAAAGGAATTTGTAGCTGATCTGTATCATCATATGAGATTTAGGGTTTCTAAGCTGAGGGAGTTCTTCTAAGCGTGCAGCAGGCTGGCGGAGATTTTCGGAAGTTCTGCATGGAAAACTCCAGCAAAACGGGACCCGTTTGATTGGGACGTGCTTTAAGAAGCAACGGAAAGAATGATGCTTCTCTCTTTGTGCAGGCCCAGATTGACGGCTCACGTGGCTTTCTGCTGACAGATTGAGGGAAGAGTGGCTTGCTTTCTGACAATTTAAAAGATCAAAATGTCAGGAAAATCTCAAAATTGGGCACCGAAAAAGTGACTTTTGTACTTTTATATGTAATGAAGGCAAGAAATGGTTCATGAGTTTATGGATTTGAGATATGGATAGAAAATTCATTCATTCATTCATTCATTATCTGAACCACTTGATCCCCAATAGGGTCGTGGGGGAAGGCGCAAGGCGGGGACCAACCCTGGGCAGGCGCCAACATACCACTGGGCTCACACACACACACTCTCACTCACACCTTATGAGCCAATTTAGAGTTGCCGGTAAACTTACAGTGCTTGCTTTTGGAGTGTGGGAGGAAACCGGAGCACCCGGAGGAAACCCACACGAACACAGGGAGAGCAGAAAGGCCCTACAGCCGAGCCGGGGCTCAAACCCGGGACCTTCTTGCTGTGAGGCGGCAGCACTAACCACTGCGCCACTGAGCCGCTCCGGATAGAAAATTCAATGTCTATATTATACATCTTGTGAAAAACTGATTTGCTTTGGGTTAGGTCAAGGTTAGCGTTAGGCTTAAATTAATTTACATCTAGACATTATTGGAGTTTATGGAAGGACCTCACAAACACAACAAGACATGACTTTGTGTGTGTGTGAGAGGTGTGGGAGGCTTGAGAGATAAACCTGAGCCTGGCCCGTAAAGTCATGCACAGTCTGGTATTTAGCCTGTGTATGTGTGTGTGTGTAAGATGCCAGTGTTCAGGGCTCGATGGAGTTATTCAGCATCCATAAACATGAATAAATATTCCTCTGCGCTGCTCCGCCGTTAACGGCCCGAGACCCTTTCATCTCTGTGCTGAAAGGCCTGCTAAATAGACTGTGTGTATTTTTTTCCCGCCATTGTTGCAGCAACGCTAGCAGACAGTGATCAGTGGCGGCCCGACTGACATTAGGTTAATGTCAGCATTGGTAATAACACACCTTAAAGCTACGTTATTAGCCCTTTTGCTGAGTCTCACTACAGGCCTCAGGTCATGTTAAGCCTAGTAACAACACATCTATTCACTTTACACAAAAAACTCTTTTAGACCTTGCTGTAGCCTTCGAAACGGTCAACCAGTCTTGGGTCATCAGCTGCGGCATGACAATAGTTTCTTTCTTGCCTCAAAGGCTACATCATTAGGTCCTCTGCTAAGTCTCATTACAGTTCATGTACAGTTGTGTAACACTAAATTAATGAACAAAATTAACTAAACTAAACTAATGTGTAGATGTGAGTCCCCGTTGCTGATCCCTTCACTTTAAAGTTGCTCTTTATACAAAGATCTGAATGTATCTGACTATAAATGAAAGCTAATAGTTTTCTGATTAGCATCGTACCCAAAACTGCCATTAGTCGATACACTAATGCAGCACCAATTATCCTCTCGGCTAAGCTGGCTAATTTGAATCAGTGTTTGCTGCATTAGCTTCTCTGGCTTGAGTTCTTCCTTTTCGCTCTCCTCCGCAGGGTAATTGCCACATTTTTAAAAGACGTTGTTGTTAGGCAGCCATTTTTTAAAGGGGGGTTTGTGCTTCTTGAGCACTGCAGTTAGCCGCCTGCTAGCGCATGTTTTCCAGCTCGTCATTAGCTGGAGTGTTTCGTTTGTTTATTATGCTGTGCATTAAGCTAGCAGCCTATGTTTCTCTCTGTCTGTATTAAATTCGGTCTGTATTTATTACATATATTACCAGATACGTGTGTGTGTGTGTGTGTGTGCTACAGGCTGCTGTGCTGATGAAAAGCCCTCTCACTCCTCGGGTCCTTCTGGTGTGTTCAATTTTCTATTATTGCGAGGAAATTAAACATGGCTGTCAGTTTGCCTTCGCAATGAGCTCCATCACATATCGAGCGGAAGGAGAAAGCACAGGGACATGAAGGTGCTCTCCCTCTCTTTCTTTCTTCATTCTTTCTCTCTTTCCCTTTGTCAATTCTAGTGTGCTCTATTTCTCTTTTTTTCTCTCTCTCGTTCTTTCCTTGTTTATTGTTGTTTTTTTCTCTCTCATCTATCTATCTATCTATCTATCTATCTATCTATCTATCTATCTATCTATCCATCCATCCATCCATCCATCCATCCATCCATCCATCCTTACCCTCCTCCCATGTCTTCCCACACCACCTCTCTCTATCTCTCTCCCCTGATCTGTTTCTATCTCTGACTTCTTACTTATTCCCTCTGACATGTGTACTCTCCTCTTTCTCCTCTCTATCTAGCTCCATTACTGAGTCATTTATGCTCTCTCTCTCTCTCTCTCTCTCTCTCTCAACGCCCACTCAGCGATCACCCCAGTCACACTAGCATCGGACACGTGCACGTGAAACACCCACAAATTCACACCTCCATCACTTTCTCAAACACAGATGCCACCCATACGCTGCTCGCTCTCTCTCTCTCTATCTCTCTCTCCATCTCTCTCTCAGGATGGGATTTTGGCCAGGAGTTTTTCTACTCGTCCTCTGCCTCCTACTCCTCCTCCCCTCTCACTCAAGCCCTGTGAAAGAGAGGAGAGTTAGCAGGCACCTAACGATTCGCGGCGCAGCCCGTACGGAGAAGCAGCGCATCAAACATTTACACCCCGCCACCTTTTCAATTCTCACTCACACTCCATCTCATTGCCTTTCCTCGACGGAGGGAATCGTCAAAACGTCTGATGCAATTTCTCTTACTTCGTCAGGGTTTTCCTTCTGTTATCAGCCTGCTCAAAAGTATTAATGAATTAAACAAAAGTACCACATATGTACTATTGACCAAATTATGGCTGGTGCTAGTCTAGTGGTCAGAATGTTCGCCTGTTGACCAAAAGGTCATGGGTTTGAATCTTACCTCCAGCAGTTACAGTCTCTGAGCAAGACCCTTAACCACAAGTTATTCCAGAGATACTGTCCCTGAAATTCAGAAACCGATGATGGTTACACTACCAACTGCCCTTTTGATAAATATGGCCACATATTCTTGTTTTAATCTTTTCCAAGGTGGAATCCCTCATCCGATTCCATCTTGCAGCTGCCTAGAGCACACCGTGACACAACAAGCAGGTGCTGTGCAGTAACGGTAGCCACTTCTCCCAGTTTAATACCAGCCAGAAACACCTGCTACTTTAAAATACCTTCTTGTAAAGAGAGCAAAAACTTTTTTTAAACTAATCTTTTTAAACTAATCTCTTTTTTTGGTAATGTTTTAGCATTTTGCAAATGCTACATCACTATTTGTTAAAAATAGTTTTTTGAAAAGCTTCAGTGTTTTGAAAGTAGCTTTGCTACTGATGAGCTATGAAAAAGTGTATAACTTGTGCCACAACTTATGTCCGGCCCTAATAATTTTTGGAATTAAAGAAATTCGAGAATTTACATATTTTAAAAAATAAACAAATCAAAACACACTTGAGTTGAGTATGTCTTTTAATGACAAACTAATTTACTAATACCAGCATAATACTTTACCCATGTAGAAGTAATGAAGTACTAAATTATCAGTACTCACATGTTAAGTATGTATTTTAACTTTTAACTTCTCCTCTGGAGTCAATTTCCTAGTCATTTTCCTGTTAATCTCTTCTTAAGTGTGCATTTCAAGTTAGTTTAACACTGTATGCTACTTCATATATCCATTTTAATCCACCAATTCATTTTTCCCCACATTGACTAATTCACACATCAAATATTAGTATTTACAGTTCTATCCACTTATGTAAACATGATGCATGGAAAAATTAAGCATAATTTTTTTGTCAACATCTTGCCCCATATTTTTGTTTTGATTATCCTTATTCAGTGACTGGAACAAACATTTGATTGCCTCCACACGCTGGCATTTTTTATTTTTGTGTGGTGTAATGTGACATTAGTTGCTTTGTTAATGGCTCTAACTGGCGTGTCCAGATGTTTGCGGCGTTTTGATGCGGCTGGCAGGCTGATGTTAGAAACTGCTGTTTATAAAGCACAGCATATTATAGCTTGGTGTGTCTCACTCAATAAGGACTGTCCAGACATGTTGTGGGCCCCGAGAGCCCTTTTTGAGCTAAGCTCTTACAGAAATACGAATGTCTGTCTTTTTAAGATGTACACACGACAGCGACCATTATGTCGAACGTTTTTGGGGCAGATGATAGCATAACGATTAGGACATTCGGCCTGTGATCGGAAGGTTGCCGGTTCCAGTCAGAGGACGGTAAAGTTACCACAGAGGTACTCATGAGCAAGGTACCGGCCCCAAGCACTGCTCATGTTCGCTGCCCACTGCTCCTTCACGGATGGGTCACATTTAATTGTGCTGGACTGTGTGCTGTGCTGTGGTGTGTTCACAATGACAAATAATCACTCACTTTCACTTGAACCCTGGAGAGGAGACTCATGTCCATAAAGCTTCTTAAAGTCAGCATGGGGCCTCCTTGTCTGTTAATTGATTCATCTGTTCATTTGGGGTTTTCGGTGCATTCGCTCCTGATGAAATTGCATGTATTTTACGGATCTTTCACAAACAAACCCGTGTGAGGCAAACGTGGTAATGGGATAATAGCTTTTAACAGGTTTTGTGGGTTGTAATTATGTTGGAAAGTGTTAGTCCCTGTAGACAAGCCATCTTGCTTTGTTAAACATTTTGTCCAAGTTTATTGTGTGTTTTGGATGCTGTTTTGTAGTCCTCTGTTTTGGACTGATATTGAATTACGGGGGGTGTTGGGGAGGTCTGAACCCCCAACCGAGACCCAGACTCCCCCAAAGAGACAAAAATAACAGTTTTGGGGGTTGAAACATTCTGTATATTCTTCTATTACTGTAAAAAAAATGATTATACAAGTGTCCTTCCAGTCTCACCATTTCAGACGGCCCTAATGTGGACCGTTAACCTCTTCAGTCTTGATAGAAGCAGCACCTTGTTCATTCATTCTCATCGAGTTACTCGTTAGTTATTGTAATAGATAAATAGCCAGTTCTATCTTGATAAATGGTCATGGTCAGGGTTTTATTTTGGTGAAGTAAAATTGATTGTTATTTTCCATGCTATGTTTTCATTCTCACTTTTTCACGAATAAATTCAACCCTAACATGTTAAGTGTTAAGCTGTTTGTTATGTGATGTGGGAACCACATGCATAAGTGCAGTAGCTGGTCATCACGTCGAAAGTGCGGAATTCACACTCTGATGTTAATGCTTTTTAAAATAGATTTATACCTGACCAGCACATTGAAATATGATTTTTTTTTGGCATTGGTGAAACAGCCGCTACGATCCATACGTCTCATCAGATTTTATTAAAACGTTTTAAAGCGACTATCGAGATTAAAAATCTTAGGCTATTTTCCGATACGTGTTGGCCTGGTTAATGCATAAATCAATTCATTGGATATTCCGCTTTATTCATTAAGCGATGTTTTAGCTTCAGTAACCACCACTTGAATCTCAATCATTTCATCCATCTCTCTGCTGTGCCATTTATAATTCAAGCGCATTTCACTCGCTCCCTCATTTGGGATCAAAAGTCTTTCTTTGCCAGCCCAGCGCTTTACCCCAAGGACCTTAGTCGCTTTTTCCCCTCACTATCTTTTTGCCCATCTCTCTCTCTCTCTCTCTCTCTTTCTCTCTCAGACTCTCAACACACACACACACACACACAATATGATTGAAATCTGCTGTTTCACCGCCTTCCCTGCCCTTGGGACTGGAGAGGACAGACATCGCTATATTTATTATTGCAGGTGCCAGTAGGTCGCCGAATTACAGACCATTTCGTGAAAATGGCAGCGGCGTCGGCTACTTCCACTCCACGGGACAATCCGGTATTGAATGGCCGACGGTCATTTTGTCAGAGCCCGGTTAATTAACTCTCACCGAACACCGCAACGGTCCAGGCGAATGGAATTGCTAAAAAGGCAGGAACGTGTAAAGAGAGTGAGTCACGCTTCTTAATCGTAAGATTTCTTGAGATTCAAGAAAGCCGTTTTTTTGCTGGTGAGGTTTCAGAGAAGAGGAAAGCGGAACATTTACATTTCCAGCATTGAGTAGACGCTCACATCCAGAGTGACGTACATCAGTGCTTTGTGGACGTCTGTTCTTCAAACATGTAAAGCTAGACTTAAATCAACAACTGTTATTCCACTAAGCTGTGTAGGGATGCTATTTTTGGGGGGCCGGAGTCCTGGTGGGCCCTCTAGCCGTCCGTTCTGCCCTGGATGATGAATAAGCTGCCTCTGGGGCTGTTTTTCATGTTGACTCTGGAGGCTTCGCTAAAGCCTGGGCCCCTGCTCTCCTCTTTTTAAATGCATTACGTCTACCAGACATTTCCACGGCATGTGGAGGCCTTATCTCCGAAGACTTCATCACGCCTGTTTCTTTAAAATTCCTTTTTAATATATGAGGCATAAAAGTAAAGACGTGATAAAGGATATAATGGTTATTGGCTTGTTACTGCATAGCAACCAGGACCATCAGAGACACATTTAAACCCAGTAACTGCTGCAATCAGGCAAATGTGTCAGGAGTATTATGGCCAGAAAGGAGAGAACAAGAGGAAATTCTGTCCTCAGTTCATAAGGCTTCTTAACCAGGAAATGCAGCCACAACGTTTTCACTGATCTATATAACGCAAACTGAATAAGCAAAACGGTTTAGTAATATTAAGCCAGTTAATCATATTATTCAGTGGATAAAGAGTTAGAAATTGGATATGGCCAACGCTACATGTCAGGATTAAAATCTATGATACTTAAGTCCAGAGGCGGTCGGTAGCGTAACGTTTAAGGAGTTGGCCCCATGATTGGAGGGTTGCCAGTAAAGGTACCAATGAGGTGCTCTTGAGCAAGGTACCATCCCCAAGAACTGCTCTCCCGGGCCCTGCCCATGTTAGCTGCCAACTGCTCCTTCACGGATGGTTCAATTGTTTCGTTGTGGTGCACTTTGTGCTGTGCTGTTCTGTGGTGTGTTCACAGAGACTCAAAAATATACGTATTACGGCAAAAACTGAGAAGCTCAGGAGAAGCTTCTGTCCTTATGCCATAAAACTCCTTAACCAGGACATGACACCACTACTTTCTTCCTGTTTAATACAACACAAACTCATGTAAACTCCTCCTTCCTGTCACCAACCTACCATTTTAAGCTTGTATGCTAATTTGTTCATTCTGCAATAAAGGCACATCGCACTTTACATAGTGTCTTACTATGCGGTGCAGTCAACAAAACACAGCGAGCGCATCCTTACGGATCAGATCAGCAGCTAATTTTATGAGTCAAAACTCCTGCATGAAAAGGGTTAAGCTAAACAAAACTGACCTTTATGCAGCAAAGCAGTCTACTTACCAGCAGTAGTTGAGATATGTTCCTGGACTTTGTGGGACGGACAGATTTTCAATCAATAAAAGGTGACCTTTACAAAAAAAATGAGAAGTGAATAAAACTGAAAAGCAATGAAAATAAAAGTACCATATGTCTGGGGCTGTGTGGTGAATTATAACTCCTGCAGAGTGGTGGGCATATGAGGGGAGAAAACAAATCTTTTTACAAACCTTTTTCTGCAGACTAAGCAGCCCGGGACACCAGCGGGAATGAGTTTCTATGTTAAGACTTTGTTATGTTCGCCAGAGGTGATATGTCTTGCTTTAGGTAATTGTTACATGCTTGTAGCTGAGATCAGCTTCTCTATTTAGACTTTTAGACTGACACTATACCCCAAAACTCTGTACTGCTATGCTAAGGGCTAAGCCCCAAAACAGGTGCACAGTTTCAATTCTATCTTGTAGTTTAGTTACTTTTTCCAGCAACCTTTCAGTAGCGAAGCTACTTTAAAAATGCTGTAGATGTAAAAGTAACTAACTATGAAGTATCATTTTTATGTAGTGTGGGAAGACGCTACATTGCTGTGAAAGAAAAGTATTTTTGTCTCTTTATAAAAGTCAGCTAGTTGGTGTTTCTAAATGGTGTTGAATTGGCATAAGTGACATCTGATAGGCTACCATGCCCATGTGGCGCACACTCATTGCATCACAGTGCTCTTGGCAGCTGTGATGGAGTCAGATGGTGGAATCCATCATGACATAGAGTGATTCCGTGGGCATGAAATAGCTTAAAGGAAGCTAGTTATTTTATCTTCTGTATATCTAAGCTACAGCCAAGCTACTGTTTTAATATAACAGTGGAGCCAACTACTGTCATGAAATCATAGCTTGGCTGTAGCTTAGCTACTTTTAATCATAAATATCTTGTAACTTGACAAGCTACTGTTTAAGAGTAGCGTCCCGATCGATGTTCAGATATAGCTAAAGGTCTGGATAAAGATTAAGATTAATAAAACTGAACTAAAGCCAGACTACTGTTTTAATATAGTAGTTAGCTATACTACACGCTGAAGACAAAATTTAGCTTTGCTACTGATAAGCTGCTGAAAAGTTTTAGTTTGTACTGTTGCTAATTGTAGTTAGCCACTCCTCAACAATGTCAAAATATATTGCCATTTTTCAAATCTCTATTCAGTGTCAAAATACACCACTGGAGGGAGCTGTTTTTGGCTAATTGTTAACAAGAATAAAAAAAAAGTAACTTTACAGATGCCCCTCGTGGTGTCTGAAAGCTAATTTTGCAGAATTCATTAAACAACGGGCCAAATGAATGAACTGGAAAATGCATATTAGGCATGCAATATTAATATTGATTAGATAATATACAATCAATAATGGAGTTATTTTATGACATCCCTACATGTAGGTGATCAGCTAAAAGCTGGTGATCAGCTAAAAACTTCTCTTGGTTTTTCAGTAAGATAAGGAAAATGTGCAAAATGACTTTAATTATGTCCAAAAAGGCATAAAATTGGCTGGTGCCACAGCAACACCAACTGAAATGTCATATATTGGACACCAAAACCCGAAATCCAGAAATACAGTATATTACAAATTACAACTGATACGGCAGATATTTAGTCAGTTGTGTTATTTACTTCTTGCTTCCACACACCAATCCATTTCCTGCCCGGGCTAATGCAAGTGCATTTAAAAAAGATCTCATTTGCTGGAATAGTATCTGTAATGGAATCTGTGGTTTTGTACGGAACAGGCGTTGGTATCACTGGGCCTCATTTCCAGCAAAACCTGTTAATTTAGTTCCAGAAACTGGTTCTCCTCCTTGCCGGTGGTCGATTTGAACACACTTAAATCCCACTCACAACTTGTCCATCCTACTTTTCCTCCATTTAAACAGTGAGGAATCAGTTGTTTTAGTTGTTGTTTGGTACAGAAGCACATTACACTTACTGAAGAAAAAAAAACAATAGAGTCAGAATGAAGTTTACACATACACATGCAACACGTTTGCTTTTGTGGTTGGGGCGAAGACATTAGGACCAAAAATGTGTTTTTACATGCTAATAAATACTAATAAATATATATCACAATATATATCACAATATATATCACAATATATATAATCACAGTATGAATATATCACAGTATGAGAAGCATTATATGACTATAACACAGTACAGGGTAGGAGTCAGTTGTGGTCTCTGGTCTTATTGATGAGGCCTGTTGCGGTGGGGGATAATTTTAATGGACTGCAACCTTCTGCCAGAGGGAAGAGTCTGAAAGAGTTCGTGTCGAGGGTGAGAGGGATCGGCTCATACAGATTCTGTACAGGTGACCTCATAGACCTCATCTCATAATTATGACACACTGTTTTGTTTTTACGAGAAACGATCTTGTAATTCATTTGTAATTTTGAGGAAATTATTTTTTAATAGAGCTGACAAGTTATTACTAGGCTACACCTTTAAAAGATCTAACTAAAATATGATTCCTTCATTATGAGAAAAGATCTTTTCTCGTAACTACAAAATAGTGTGTTATATTTCTGGGATAAGGTATAAATTTTTTTAACCTATTTTTGTTTGGTAAATGCCATGTTGCTTCAGTAGTTTAGTGCCGAGCTCCTGGTTGTTTTTTTCCCCTCCGACTTGCACAGTCATCCCTCTGAGTTATGTGTGCTGCATAAAGCCTCTCACTGGCCACGTTCCGGATTAGACTCTTTAGAGGTGCGGAAGTGTGATGGAAAAGTTTGGTTGGTAATACAATGCAACAAACACAGCACAGAAAAAAACATTGTGGGGAAGCATAGCTGCCAACATGAGCAAAGACTTAATTTGGCCCGTAAATGCTGCTTTGTCGCTGGAGCGCTTTCTCGCCTCTTACTTTGAGCGCCGTGCTCGGACTCGATTTAAGGAGGAGGAGGGGGGCCGAAAATCCTTGAAATAACAAATTGCTCTGAAAAGCTCAACCAGCAACTCAATCAGGAGCCGAGCACCACGCGCTCCTGGTGTGTAATTGCGCTGCGAGTCTTTACACGACTCAGCGATTTATTATGTTTTCCCCAGCTAACGATTTTTACCGCTTTCCCGTGTTAGTGGGCGGGCAAAAAGGCCCGTGGGTGGGGCAGATGGGCGTTTGTCGCACTGAAAATGCTAATTGTGAACGGCAAACAGCCACACAAACCTGTGTAGAGCAGGGGTATCCAGCTGAAATTGCTAGAGGTCCAGTTAGAGAACATTTTCTAAAGCGACGGTTCGGAATGGACGGCACGGTGCTGTAGTGGTTATCACCGTCGCCTCATAGCAAAAAAGGTTCTGGGTTCGATCCCCTGGTCAGCCATGGGGCCTTTCTGTGTAGAATTTGTGTGCTCTTCCGGTGTTCACATGGGTTTTCTCCTCTTGTTGCTCCAGTTTCCGCCCACAGATCAAAAGCACACAATATAGGTTGATTGGTGACTCTAAATTGCTCCTCAGTTGTGAATGTGAGTGTGTTTGTGTGAGTGTGTGTACCCTGCTCCGTGTAGGTGCCAACCCACCTCGCGCTCAGTTCCAGGATAGGCTCTGGTCCCCGCTACCATGATAGAGATTAAGGGTTCAGATAATGAATGAATGAATGAAAATCATAGCATCTAACATGTGTTTCATCTCAGTGTCATATATTTTGAGTCATTCTAGTATTTGTATCAATGTCACTACGTACCCAAAAGTGATCTGGATCTGGACTGCGGCCCGCCTCCTGTGTAACACTCGAAAAGTGTTAATTTAGCATTGTTTTAAGTCTTTGAGTCGGTCCTTAATGGTGGGCTACAAAAAGAAATGAATCAATATGTCGGCCAGCGTGTCTCCGTTCCCCACCGAAGTAAACAGTTAGGGAATAATTGAATGAGTGCCTCACAGACTGAGACAAATGATTCGTCTGTGACTGATTGCGGCTACTCCCCACCACTTTGTTCCCTTCCCTCTTTCCCTCCTTTTCCTTCTGCCTTTTTATTTCTTCCTTCTAACACCACCCTTATTGCTTTATTAGCGATAGAACAATAATGTAAAGTAAATGTAAAGGCGTTAAACAGAAAAGGTGACTTCTTCATTTGTTTGCGGTCGATTCTGACGACTTATTTATGCTGACGTTGGTTTCTTCTGGAAACTAAAGTCTCATCTTCCCCATGGTTTCAATTTATAACTTTAATCAGTAACTGATAGCTGCAACAGTAAAACCATCTTGCTAATATTCAGGGTTAATTTAGACAGACTTTAACACTGACTTTAGAGTTCGTCTCAGTCTTGGTCTTTGGGTGAAAATGCTTATTAATTTTTGTCACATTTTACAACAAAAAACAGTCACATTTTAGTCAAACTTATGTTTTTGAGTTTTTTTGTTCATGAGTAAGCCCTGATTGTCTCACTTTACTTTAAAGCTAATGAACTGAAAGTAGCTAACTTTGCACATAAAGCCAGCCCACATTAGCCCACCTAACACAAACTTTTTTGTGTGTAAGAAAAAAATGTACTTACTGCTAACATTGTGCTAATGAACTGCTAATATTGTGTAGGTCCCCATTGTGCCCCCAAAACAACTCTGATTTGTTGAGACATGGTCTCTCAAGACCTAAGGAAGTGTCTTGCGACATCTGTTGCTTTACTTTAACAGCAGATTTTTAAAGTCCTCTAATTTGTGAGGTGGAACCTTTGTAGATAAGACTTGTTTTTCCAGCCAAAACAGCCAGTTGCTTAATGGGACCTGGAATCTGGAGAAACTGGAAAGTAAATCTTAAATTCTTTGTCAAGTGCCTTGGAACCATTCCTGAACAGTTGTTGCATTGAGGTCGACTGCATTATCTTGCTGAAAGAGGCCACTGCTGACAGGGAATAGCACTGTCATGAAGGGAGGGACGTGGTCTGTATCCACATGAACGCCCCGAGCCAAAGTGTCCCAGCAGAACATTGCCCAGGGCATCACAATACCTCTGCCAGCTTGCCTTGCTCCCAGAGTGCATCCTGCTGCCATATCTACCACAGGAGAAGGACATGAATGCACTAACATGATCTTGAAGCAACCCGTGATTCAGAACTCCTTCTTCCATTGCTCCGTGGTACAGTTCTGACGATCACATGGACCACGTTACACAGTAACATATTTCACAGTAATGTTTCAGTATAATTACAACGTAGTTCCAGCTATACACCAAATCCCATTTAAAGTCATAAATACAATTTTGAATGCTTTAGGTGTACAGGATGTTACTGTAAAACAAAAACAAGTGAGTACTTAGCAAGGTACCGTCCCCAAAATCTCCCGTCCCCAAGTCCAGGTCTTCAACCGGAGAACTTCCGATCACAGGGCCAACTCCCTAACCATTATGAGACCAACAGCTGTACATTTACAGCCTTTCTTTAAAAAGTACTTATAAAAATACAATAAAATACTGTAGGAACATAAATACAAGTTAACAACAATTTGTTACTGTGTACCCTAATGTTCAAGAGTCGTCAGGTCAAGTATTGAACCGGTAAAGGAATCACAGAGGTCCTCTTGAGCATGTAGTTTTCCTCAGGTACTGAATATCTACATAATGACACTTCACAGAAGTGGGTTAAATGAAGAGGTCATGATTCATTCTGGTGCATTGTGTGCTGTGCTGTGTTCACAAAGGACAAATAATGAGAAATAATCAACAACTTTCCTTTTCATATGCCTATTGTCGGCTCTTTCGGAGGTGGACAGGGGTCGGCATGGGGTCACTCTGTTCCAGCCTGGAGCAAGCTGCGATTCACTGTGTGTTCTGACCTTTCTGTCATCAGTGTTGGGGAAGCGACTTTTAAATGGTAGTTTTCAAGCTACAAGCTACTTATTATTAAATGATAAGCCAGGCTACTGTGTTAATATATTAGATAGCAGAAGTCTAAGCTACACAGAGAAAAAGTCCAAGCGATTGCAACCAGTAACACTTGATATTTATTTATCATGTTTTGGAAGCGGAGAGTGTTTAGATTTTCAGTTTGCATAATTTACACCCAAATGTGGTAGTTCTGTCCATTTTACCTTTCAGAGTCATATATGTTGAAACATATATGAGAGCATGAGAGTGTTGTGATGCAATGAGCATGCTTCGTGCAGGCATGGTAGCCAATCAAATGCCACGTCCATCAATTTAACACAAATTAGAAACACCTGCTAGTTTTTTAAAAAATTAAGTAACAATGTAGCTTTTCTACTGATAAGGGTCAATGAGAAATAAAGCTTCAGATTTTTACATTTATTTTTATTTTTTCAATGGATGGCAGCATATAGTTGAATCTGGAACAATGTTTTTATACAAGTCTCTTTAGTTAAATATTGTTGTTTTAACGTTTTTAAATGTGTTTTTTTTTAACACACAGTATATTCCTATTCCTATAGTATATTTATTCCTATTTATTCTTAGTGACATTTTTAGCAAGTCTACACTTCCTTGCATATTTTTATTTTATAGTTGTGTTTTGTATATCCAATAATTTAATATTATTGCATTCTTGTGGACAGGTATTTAGTGTTTTCAGCACCCAATTTTATTCTAAAAGGCAGAAAAATAATAATAAAAATAATAAAAAATATACAAGTGAATATATTCAGTACAACAGCTATTCACATCATAGTTATCAACCATTTATTCACTCTAAACTACTATTTCTTGTTTTAAATTAACATTTTACCTGGTCGCACCACCTGAAAAAAATATACGTCATGTCATTTACCCAAAAGGAACTGTTGTTGCGTTGGACATTGTTGGCCTGATCGCGCAACACCATGTACCTTGTGAGAATGCTCCGTAATATGTATTCATGTCTCACAGTTGATCTAGACAAACACAGCACAACACAAATTTATCTGAATTATTCCCGCCAACCGCCGTTCTGTTGAAACACACAGATTTTCTCACCAGGTGGATAATATCCGCGTTCGGTTCGGCAGTGGATAATTGGATGCTAGGCTTTGCTTCCGCCTTGGTGCGATAACATTTCATATTTTTCCACCCGTGTGTTCATCGTAATTGCCGGAGCTGCTCTTGAGAGGCGGAAGCATAACAGGTAAATGTCAGGTGGAGCGATAGATGCTATGAAAATGTGAGGTCATCCGCTGCGGGCCCTCGCCGACGTCTGCAGCGTTTAGCTTTGCTTGACACAAACTGATTGAGAGAGGCCCTTTTAAAAGGGCTAATCCCAGGTTTTACCACATCTGCCTTCCTCCCTTTCAAACCCTTTGGTGGTCTTCTTATATTGATGATACAATACTGTATTTAACATTTACAGAACAATAACTTTATTAAATAATAACAGGGTAACTAAGCAGTACAGAAAATATGTAATTTGATATTAGTCATTTCCAGGTCTGGATAAGCATGGAAAAATTAAAATAGTTGGAGGCTGAAAGAATTAGGGCAGGGAGAAATTTTAAAGTCTTCAGACTTCTGACACTGCAGTGTTCTCTAAAATATAGCCTAAAATTCAGCTAAAATGTTTGGAGCAGAGAATATGTGATTTGCAGTGTGATTTGGTTGTGTGCTGAACAGTGTCGGATGAAATTGCTGTGTAAGTTGTAGAGTAGCTACTTACCCAGGGGTGCATTTCCCAACAGCATAGTTGCTAACGTATTGCTAGCTACACTATTGTACATTATGTTAGTTGCTAACATGCACGATGTTAGTTGCTAACGTACATGATGTTAGTTGCTAATGTACACAATGTTAGTTGCTAATGTACACGATGTTAGTTGCTATTGTACACTATGTTAGTTGCTATTGTACACTATGTTAGTTGCTAATGTACACAATGTTAGTTGCTAATGTACAGTATGTTAGTTACTAACGTATTCTATGTTGGTTGCTAACGTATTCTATGTTGGTAGCTAACGTACACAATGTTAGTTGCTAATGTACATGATGTTAGTTGATAATGTACACAATGTTAGTTGCTAATGTACACTATGTTAGTTGCTAATGTACACAATGTTAGTTGCTAATGTACACGATGTTAGTTACTATTGTACACTATGTTAGTTGCTAATGTACACGATGTTAGTTGCTAATGTACAGTATGTTAGTTGCTAATGTACACTATGTTAGTTGCTATTGTACACTATGTTAGTTGCTAATGTACATGATGTTAGTTGCTAATGTACACGATGTTAGTTGCTAATGTACACGATGTTAGTTGCTAATGTACACAATGTTAGTTGCTATTGTACACTATGTTAGTTGCTAATGTACACAATGTTAGTTGCTAATGTACATGATGTTAGTTGCTAATGTACAGTATGTTAGTTACTAACGTATTCTATGTTGGTTGCTAACGTATTCTATGTTGGTTGCTAACGTACACAATGTTAGTTGCTAATGTACATGATGTTAGTTGCTAATGTACATGATGTTAGTTGCTATTGTACACTATGTTAGTTGCTAATGTACACTATGTTAGTTGCTATTGTACACTGTTAGTTGCTATTGTACACTATGTTAGTTGCTATTGTACACTATGTTAGTTGCTATTGTTCACTATGTTAGTTGCTATTGTACACTATGTTAGTTGCTATTGTACACTATATTAGTTGCTAATGTACACTATGTTAGTTGCTATTGTACACTATGTTAGTTGCTATTGTTCACTATGTTAGCTGCTAATGTACACTATGTTAGTTGCTATTGTACACTATATTAGTTGCTAATGTACACTATGTTAGTTGCTATTGTCCACTATATTAGTTGCTAATGTACACTATGTTAGTTGCTATTGTACACTGTTAGTTGCTAATGTACACTATGTTAGTTGCTATTGTACACTGTTAGTTGCTATTGTACACTGTTAGTTGCTATTGTTCACTATGTTATTTGCTATTGTACACTATGTTAGTTGCTAATGTAAACTATGCTAGTTGCTAAAGTTAACTATGGTTTTGGCAAACACACCTCAGGGGTGCTGATACACATTTTGGGTTCTACTAAGTATTATGATGTGCCATAACTTGGGTTATTATATGTATATTATTATATGTGATATGCTGCAGTGTGATTTACTGCAGGATTTCAAATCATTTATTTGTTCAAAATTTCATAAGTCTCAAGATTTGAGTATGAAAAAAGTCCATACTGAATTTTGAAATGCAAAATGTGTAGGAAGCCTATAATACAGTGCTCCACTATAAAAGTATTTAGTTTTTACAGTAATACTGTAAACTTTATTGCATTGTGCTTCATTGCTTACAGCAAATATTGATCTTGTTTCAGAAACATTATTTTAAAAACCTTCCTATTTAAAAATATGTATTTTTAGAATTTGGTTAACATTTCACCTTCTTTCAGCGGTCACTGAGCACATCATGATTCATCATGATACTATACTATAAAACAAAGAAACAAGACATTCTAGCTTACAATCATTTTAACTGGGGGAAGAAAAAAAACATCCTTCATCCCATTTAACACCCTGAAAAGAATTTTGAATACTTTAGGTGCTGTAGATTTATTGCCTTTATAGACTTTTATATAAAATGTACTTTTTTCTGCATTTAGACACACATTTCAGATCTTTTCATCACTTCCTTTTATCGACGCCTGGCTCTTGGTTTCGTTCGCCACAGTTGCATTAACATATAAAACAGTAGGAGTAGCTTTATAAGTGCGCTTAATTAGGCCAAGCTGTAGGCACACCACGCTGATATACGCACACGCCAATCGAAACAAGTGTCAATAATGACATTAATCTCTCTCTCTCGTTCTCTTCTTCCCTCTCACCCTCAAACACATACACACTGCCACTTTTGGCCATCTGTGTGAAGTACTTCCATTAACTCTCTTAAAGACTAGACTTCTAATAATTACACTACATTTACACTAACCTTAAACTCAGTAGCCAGAAGCAATGGGGAATAAAAGATTACATTTTGATTTTACGGCCAGAAGTGACAAGCCCCGCTTTTAATTTAAACTTATCCAAAATAATTATTTCTATTAAAGAAAATGTAAAAAAGCAATTAAAATTTTTTAATATATTAAAAGCGTAGCTTGGCTGCAGCTTAGCTACTTTTAATCATAA
Source organism: Distichodus sexfasciatus (assembly GCA_032718565.1). Taxonomy (NCBI): domain Eukaryota; kingdom Metazoa; phylum Chordata; class Actinopteri; order Characiformes; family Distichodontidae; genus Distichodus; species Distichodus sexfasciatus. The sequence continues at coordinate 344,119 of JAVGVS010000023.1, read as the reverse complement.
GTAGCTTGTAGCTTGAAAAGCTACCGTTTAAAACCAGGGTTTTCAAATGGTGGTCTGCTGGCCCCTGGTGGTTCGCAGTGTCCATGCAGGTGGTCTGTGACATGCAATGCAGTTTCACTACTGAAATCACATTCAAAAATGATTTTATTTACATTACAAAAAAAATCCAGATGATTTAGGCATCCTTATGAATAATGAATGTAATGAAATAACATACACACACAGACACACAGTGGGCTTAGTCTGAATGGTGGTCCTTGGGACAGAAGCAGTTAAAAGAACCCTTAATTTGAAAACATTTTTCACAAAAGTGTTCTCGCTTTATAAAAGTTTTTATGTTAGTGGGAAGACAAATGTCAAGAGCTACGCACGCTCACACAAACACACTGAGTGAGGCAAGTCTGTTCAGTTTGGTGAATGCACTCAGAATATCTTAGTATGCCTTGCATAATGAATATGCACATATTTAAATATATGTTTCATGTTCATTTTTAGATGCAACCACAGATGCCCCCTCTCGAATTTTTTTCAGGCTTGTGTGTGTGAGAGTTTGTGAGAGTATGTGAGTATGGGGAAGGCCAGCTGGGAGGTTAATTAAATATGCTGGTTCCTGGGAGGCAGAGCAATATTCTGCACACCTGCCTGCATCTGCAGTCAGGATGTGTGTGTGTGTGTCTATGTGTGTGTGAGTGGTGCAAGTGGATAAATGTTCACAGTGGAAACTGGGCTGTGTTGGAAAATGTTTGGAAATGATGTAAAATATAATAGAATACCCATGTGAGCGACAATAATGTTTTGTGTGCTACGTCTCTGCTGTACACTTGGGTGCTGACACAGTTTAAGGTTCGTACTCGTTTGCGTGTGTGTGTGTGTGTGTGTGTATGTGCAGTTCGCCTGTGTAAGTCAACATGAATGCACCTGCATTTTAAGTAGTTAGAAATTTATTGGAGTCAGTGCTGCACCAAAATAAGCCCCAAGCAAAAGACTCCAGCTCATGGGCCAGACGTGTTTTCATCAGGTCTTTGCTTTCAGGATCACTCTCTACTAAACTGTGTGATTATTTGTCATTATGAACACAGCACAGCACAGCAAACAGTGCACCATAACCAAATGTGACCTCTGCGTTTGACCCATCTGTGAAAGAGCAGTGGACAACTTTTTTGGCAGCATCCATGGAGCAGTGCTTGGAGACGGTACCTTGCTCATGAGTACCTTAGTCGTACCTTTACCGGTCTGGGATGTAAACGTAGTTCCCTGGATAGGCTTCGGTCTCCCCGTGACACTAATAGAGATTAAGCGGTTTCGGAGAATGAATGAATGAATGAAAGCTACAGCCAAGCTACTAGTTAGTTGCTCTACAAGCTACAGAGAAAACGTAGCTAATACACTAATAACTAATACATTTTACTCGTTACATAATTCAGTAACACATTACAACACAGTTTTAACCCAAAATTTTGTGTTGTTTTGTTTTCGTTAAAATATCACCAACCCTGTGAGAACTTTGGCCCAAAACAAAATTCTGTGAGTCAAAAGAGCTATTCCCTACAGACTGTTTGGCTACAGTAATTATGCTGCACCACATCACCCTCCGCTGGGGGTATAATGACCTGCAGTAAGCTACATTTTAGCATTTTAGAATGGCAAATCCTACTCCACAGTTATTTTGGGGAAAGTAATGCATCCGTCATACATCGCATTGCAATTCAGAGACAGTTATATTGTAATATAACAAGTTAGTACAAATAGTAAGTAGTAGAAATAACAGTAACTAGTAGTTTATAATGTTTTACATTTTGGAAGTAACTTGCCCAACACTGGTTACCAATATCAAGTTTACATACAAGAGAAAGCCAGCGATCAGGTTAATCTGAAAAAGCCTAAAAACGTAACCAGTAGAAAGAGAAGTTTTAAAAAATCAACTGTTAAAACTATCATAGAAGAACTATCATACTCCAAGAACAAATCCAACCAAGTCAAACCGATCAGGGTTACTAATGAAGCTAGGAGTCTTTGTGGAAGTGAGAAAGTAAGTGATTATTTGTCATTGTGAACACAGCACACACAGCACAGCACACAGTGCACCACAAAGAAATGTGACCCCTGCTTTTGACCCATCCATGAAGGAGCAGTGGGCAGCTAACAAGGGCAGTACCTCAGTGGTAACTTTTCCGGTGCGGGACTTAAGTTACACAATTCAAATGTTGTTCTTGATTTCACCATTCTTCAAGTTCAATAAGCACAGTTACGCCCCAATAGACTTGATAGTGTGCTTGGACCTAAGAAAAGTTATCCTACTCGTATTTTATCATGCTCTTATGATTTCATCATCCACAGGAACAAGGGGTTTAATGATGAGAGCAAAGTCCTGCTCAAGATTAAGTTGAGCTTTGCATCTCTGAATGCCAGCTTTGAGCCGAGCCTCGTGTTGATCTTTCTCCATCTTACGCTGGGCTTTGTGTTGATCTTGAACTGAGCTTCTAGTTGGACTTCTTCCATCTTAGTGTCTTGCTTTTTGTTATAAGCTGAAGCTTGACTGGGTAATGCAGTTTTCTTTTGCTTCTACTTTTGCTCTGGTAGTAGATATTTTTGAAGCAGCAGATGAACTATGGATCAGATTGTAGACACATTTAATGAGTTGTTCTTCAGTTCTAATTTTCAGCTCCACTTCTTTTTAGAGACCTTTTTTTCTAGCAGCATGAAGTTTGGAAACTATTCTGGGTTGAAACCACATTGTCTAGTTCTGTACATGACCTGACTGAAAAACGGTGTCCATTTTATCTGTTACCTCACAGTCTTTTCAATTGAACGCTCAATTTCATTGTAATATTTGGGGTCAGAAGTGCAAACTTAACTCCCCTCGACAGCAGCTTCCCAATCTCCTCTTAAGTATTTAAACTGCTTTCACTCTATCTCTCTATTCCCTTTTGTTATTATGCAGATATGATCCCAAACCTTGGGTAATGTGACATCTATTCTCATAACATCACTGTTAAAAAACATTTTAGGACTTCAGGCCGACCCTCACCTTGTTTCTAAACGGTTCCTAGACTTTCAAGGCAACCATTTTTGTCGAAGTCGAGCAGACTAGTAACATCTCCGCCTTCACTATTGAGCGAATATTGCCATTAGACATTTGACACGGCGAGGACGGGCAGCGTTCACAAGCCCCGATTTTTGGGGTCTCAATACTTAATGAAGATCTGGAGGAGGCCGACCTCAATCTTTCACTCACATCTCCTGCTCACAGATGCCTCTCCGATTTTTTGTTCACTATCTTTCGTTTCCTTTGTAGCCGCAGACAAGGGGAGGTAAAAAGTGTACAATAGCGGGAGAGTTATTCGAGCCGGCGTTCTGACGAAACGGCCTACTTTGTCAAAACCTCCTACCCACATACCGGGTAAATGTAAATTCATATCTGTCGATCCAGACCATCTCATCAGAAAAGAATACCGTACCTAGTTTACGCTGATAGCTTTCTGTTATCATTCAGTTTTTTAGCATACATTTATGTAGGTTGGACGTTCTGACGACGAAGTGACCTCATCAGAATATACTTCCGGCATGTTTTTATGTAGGTTTAATTTCCGCAAAACTAACACCAGGTTCACGTAAGCATGCCAGCATAGAGTTGGCATAAGTTTAGTAAACAAGACTTCTACTGAGGCTAAAAATATGGTGATTTTGCTCAAAATGTCTTCAAAATGTAGGTTCAAGGTTCAGGTTCAAGGTTATTTTGTATATGTACAGTTGAAGCATGTGATGAGTCAATGTTTCTCCATGGCCGTGGTGCAACATCTAGTAACATTTACCATCATATTCAACAGGGCACAAGGTTCAAACAAGCAATACAATAAATATACAGCATAGCAATGTAATATTGTAGTGAAAATGGAGTGTAAGTCTTTGTGTGATTGGTGTTGCTCATAATGTGATATTCCACAAGGCAGTTAGCAGCATTAACAAACCAGCGTTCAACAAACAACATGTGAGAACAGTACAATACTATAGACAACACACCACTACGACAATTGAATTGAATAGTGTGAGCCAAAACCCAAAACGCAACACTCTGCCTTAGCAGACAGACAAGACGTGAGATGGGGGTTAGCTTGACAG